>JBAMJV010001817.1:0-143431 GCA_037951105.1 Echinarachnius parma
ATATGACAATCACGTGACATTTAGGATGTCCTAGAGATAGGACCCTTGCTTGCAACAAGCCCCAGATGTACAGATTTAGTCACATAATCTGTCTTGAAGTTAATTGCAGCTTTACACTCGGTTTCATGTCTTTATGAAACGGAGCCAATGTCATGCATTTGTCTAATAGGAGAATTAAATGGTGATATCAAAGTGTGATGAATTAACAACATTCCCTTCTTAAAGGGACTTAGTTACATTGTCCGAATCCTCCAAATTTACTTGGAACTCTAGTGGTTCTCCCATACCTTGTCATATTCATATTAACATTAAAGGCATGGACAGGTTTCGGTTTTTCACATTTCTATTTAGTTTAAAAGATATTCACGATTGAAGTGTTCAGATGTTAAGTTGTCTAAAGCCGTGTTAAAAGTAAGTGCAATGAGTTAGTGAATATAATTTTGCATTGTTGCTAAGTAACATGCAAATTGTACACATTTCTTTTTTGACATATCAGATCACACCAATGCACCTTTGATTAACTACGCATCACCTTTCGCACTTGCAACGAAGTTACTAGATCCCTTTAATGTGCACAATGATTATATACATGACATTTAACGCATACAACGTTATTTCAATAACGATGTACATTATTTCCACTAAAGCAAAAAAAGATAATGAGGTTTACAAATCCATGGAAATATAAGATACTCCGTAATTTTAATAATATATATAATATAATATAATAATACTTATTTATTTATATTGCGCAGAAGCTATATAAATATATACTATAATCTGCATTATATAACACAATAAGTACTTGTTTAAACATATATGTTTTTAACTTAGTTTTAAATAGTTCTACCCTTGAAGACCGTTCTACAAATCGGTAAATCATTATACAGTTTGGGGGCAGCGAAAGCAAATGATCGATCGTCCATAGTCGACTTTGAAATTCCAGTTGTGTTAACAGTGCATGATCTTGAAAACTTCTAAGACTACATGAAGATCTGGCTCTAGACTGATGAAATTGTAAGTAAATCTCGTATGAATATGCTTGAGCAAAACCATGAATAGTTTGCATATCATTAAGATAATTTTAGATACAATTATTTGCTGGCAACCAGTGTAAATCATGTATGCTGTACTATGGGGAAATCTAGGAGAGTTACAAATCAATCTTGCACATGCAGGTTTGTACTCGTCGTAATGAATTAATCTGTGTATCGGGTATACATAGGCTGTTACAATAATCCAATCTACTAGTTACAAAATCATTACTTATATTCTCTGTGCATTCACGGGTTACATATTTTACAGATATGTTTAATATTATACAAATAACAGAAAGCGTTCCTAAACACTTCAGAGATACAGGTTTCAATTGTCAAATGCGAATCAGAACGGACACCTAAATTTATAGCAGAAGTTGATGATGTAATCTGAGTATTAACAACTTTTAGGTTTTCACTTTGCAATTACACAATTTGACGAGAACCTACCGCCACAAATAATTTAGATTCTGTTTTCTTATCGTTCAACATAAGATTGATCATCCACTCATAAATGTGCCTTAAACAGTCCTGCAACATTTGAAGAAAAAGATTTTCATGGATTGGAGTAGGAAGGAACGAGATATCAGCAGCACAACAATGAAATGTTACATTATAACAATTATGTTGAACTTCAGAAAATAATAATCTATGAAATCATGAGGACCAACAAACAAGACAATACCAATAATATGATTTAATTTGGTAATAACATTATACTGATTGTACTTCTAAATAATAAGTATGTACACGATTATAGCAACAATGTGAGTAGACGTTAAACAAAACAGCGCATGACACTCAGTCACTCACACACACACACACACACTCGCACACGCACAAAACTCCAACATCAACACACAAATTATTATTCATATTTCAATATCAATAGTGTGTAGTTTTAGTAGTAGTAGTGTAGCGACAATGACAGCCTTCAGATTCACTTCACAGCTGATCTCCATACAGCTCGCTGGCCTGCAACAGTTGTCAATTTGCCTCCGCTTTAGGTTCCGCTTGACCGTGTCCTTGTATTGAAGCCGTGGTCTACCAATCCCTCTTTCGCCAGCTGGTAATTGTGAGAACAGCAGTTGCTTGGGTAGCCTCTCAGAGGGCATCCTGATGACATGGCCTGTCCATCGTAGGTTCTTCCTGATGAGCAGGTCCTCCATCGGTAGTTGTGCTCGCTCTAGTATTTCTTTGTTGGTCACTTTGTCCTTCCATGTGATCCTCATGATTGATCGGAGGTGTCTCATCATGAATGCATGGAGTTTGTTCACTTGACTTTTGTAGAGAGTCCAGCTTTCCGCACCGTATAGGAGAGTGGATATGACGATAGCCCTGTAGATCTTACACTTCACTCTTGTTGAGACATGATGGTGTTTTCCAGAGCCTGGTTCGCAGTCTTCCAAAGGCACTGCTGGCCTTTGACATTCGTTTAACCAGATCAGAGACGATGCGTCCGTCTTTGGATATAGTGCTGCCGAGGTATGTGAATTAGTCATCAACCTGTTTTAGCGCTGTCCCATCCACAAGGATCTCCTCCTCCTCTTGGTGGTCTGTACCTGGTTGGAACAGTACTTCAGTCTTTCTGATGTTTATTTGTAGACCGATTTGATTTGATGCCGATGAAAATGCATCTATGGTTTACCTCTAAACAATTATCATACACATTGGAGCATTCCATACTGTAATGGATAATATAAAGTGGTTCTGCAAACCAAAACATATCAATGCAACTTTGTATTAACCTTTTCGGTAAATATTATTCCCGCCTGAGTAAGTATTGCATTGGAAAATAAACGCCCCTTATAATTTACTATCATTGCAGGCATAGTCAACATTGGTCAAAGTACGTCACTGCCGATGTAAATTACATGATTGTTTAAAATAAACAGATAATATTGTATTGTATTTTGTTCCTGCAATGACGTCACATATGCCTGTTGTGTTATTAAAACACACAGCCGCTCGGTCGGGCAATTTGTCATTAGGGTTCGTTTTATGTGGGATCTTTAAGTAAGACAATATTTTATGGGGCAGTCACAAACTGGCTGCAATTAGCTGCTGCCATTAGCTGCGAATAAATATTAGAACCTATTATAACCTATTTTTAAAAATCGAATGGATCTTTCTAAAAAAAGCCTAAATATGGCCAATTTATCAAACAACAGCACGAGTGGTCAAGATGAACGCATGCGCCGTGCGTTATTTTCTCATCGCAGGTTGTTCTTTTATCGCAGATGATGACTGGTGTTCTCTACTCATCGATGACTCATCAGGTGATTGCATGATCAGAAACTCGTGCCTTGAACATCCAAGCTGTGATCGACACAATAGAAGAGTGATGGCAGGGGGTGGAGCCCCCTCAACTTCATGAGCTGTGCACGAGTGTATGAGTGTTTGCGCTATTGTATATTACACAACAGTGCTGTAGTCGAGTCCACCCTGTCCGAGTCCGAGTCCGAGTCCGAGTCCCTGGAGTCCGAGTCGAGTCCGAGTCCAAGTCCGAGTCCGAGTCCCGGACATCCGAGTCCCGAGTCCCGGGAATCCGAGTCCGAGTCCGAGTCAGAGTCCCAATGGGAAAATCTTAAATTGCAATTCTTGTTATGTCACAACATTTCCATTATGATAAATGCCTTACAGTGAACTCTCTATACCATAAATAGTCTGGTTCATTGTAAACTTCCATTTGTCAGATATATTTTAACTCTTCTTACTACAACAGTTATCTTCATAATAGACACCATCAATGAAATGACAAAGAGTTATCTGCAGAAATGATTTTGGGCAATGTCAAAGGTTATTATTACAGAGTATGAGACAAATTCAAGTATTGATGTCTATGCAGGATAAAAAGTTCATAAAAGTGTGACAGACGGGACAAGAATTTAGTTGATCTTTGTCACCCATAAATTTCCCAAAAATACAGTGGATAAGGAACTGCTGCATATCTTTTACTAAGATTCACTGTCAAACGGATTAATGGGATATAACTTTATGTGCAAACAGTCAAGTTGCTGAAAAGTAATCATTGTTGAAGTTAAGCATGAATTTCAGCAATTTTCTAGTCGTTTTAAGATCACAATTTTTAGCAAAAAATATCAAATACCGGTATCTGAAAATTCACGTTTTGTGCCATAAACTGTCAGTTATGAACAGATGAGCAAGATATCATCCTAAGAAGCAATGAAGAGCAATCACTGTCAAGAACCAATTGGAAAGAAAAGAAATACTGATTAATAACGTAATTCAATTTATCATGTGGGGGGGAGGGGGGGGCACTACATAATTGACTGAAACTGAAGGGACTGGTGCGATGCTTGAAAATTATATTTCTTGAAATTGGTGTGAATTATTCAGTCGCATGCATCTATCATGACCTGATGGAAGTTTGAAATTGAACTATGATTTTGTTATCAGATTGGATGGTTAACCGTTGTATACTGCAATACAGGGTGGCCTCCAAAAAACGGAACGGGGCACTTCCCAAAATATAGTAATACAATGATATGTCCATATGATATGGTATCTTTTCCAATGAAAAACGATACTTAGAACAGTCATTTTGGTCGAATAGTTTTTGTTTTAGGGCGCGCTGAGTGACACCATGTCAGGTTCCCATTCTTGTCAATTTTTACCAAGTCAGTGCCTGATAAATCGCACTTACTGCTCGTCATATCATAAAACAACCATGCCCATTCTCTCAGCACACAGCTGAATGCACACTAACAATAGCGCGCGTATTGCTCGTTGTTCAATTTTAGTCGCATCATATCAAGCTTTCGTAAATTAATTCACGTTCTGGCCGTAATACTTGACCGTGTCTTACGTGTTCCAAAACATAAAACGACTAATCTCAACGTCTATTTAGGCATATAATAACTTGTTGAGGCGATGTTACGATCATTTTCCAGAATGCCACAGTCAAGCGAGCAAGGTACGCCAGAACAACGGGTTTGTTTTTGCTTGCGCTGGGGTAATTTTATGAACTATAAATAAACGTGGGAAAACGGAAACATGCCGGTCTCGTTGCCGGTCTCGTTGCCGGTCTCGGCCCGATTTACCGAGTCTTTGTGGCTCGAGTCCGAGTCCGAGTCCGAGTCCCGAGAAATACGGACTCGAGACCGGTCTCGAGTCCGAGTCCGGACTCGAGTCCTACAGCACTGTTACACAATGCGTATTGTCCCCTCAGCCATCTCGTTGCACTTGACCAAAAGAGCTCGTAGCAACTATTCATGAGTTGGCAAACAATGCATAACCCTATCTACTATCTACTGGACAAGTCTCTAATAGTCCACTCTCAATGATTTGCGTAGTATGCAAGTCAATTAAGGAGAGCCAACTTGAGTGGTGTGAGACTATACTTATTGCAGTCCCTCAATTCGTACTAAAGCTTTTGTTCTATTGTTTGCACTCTACTTTTTTTTAATTACCATGAGCAGCATTGCGAAATGTGTAATAGGACCACACCTAACAAAAATATACAGTCTTCAGCTAGTTTTACTTCAGTATAAATAAAACCCACGCAATGCCTTTTGAATTATTCACAATAAAAAATGCCAAAAGGTGTATATATTAACCAACCAGTGTTAGACACTATCCGCCTTTCATGTGATTTTGAGATAATGGCAGCTAATTGCAGCCTCGTGTCTGACTTCCCAATTAGATGCATATTCGAGAGGAAACATGACTTGTATCACATTTGCATTCTCAATGAACATTATAACCCAGATAACAATGCGACGTTGGCGGAACGTAGTCTATAGTCGGCACCGTCGCGGTTGGAAAAACAACGTTTAGCCAACGTTAGCCTACGGTAAATTCACAACCATATTTTTGCAGTCGGCGAGCTGACGTTAAAACAACGTTAAGTCGACGTTGGCTGTTGACTGTTGGCAAACTGGTCGGCAAATGTACGTTGAAACAACGTTGGGTGATAGACGAACAATCATATTTATATGGTCGAAAAGCAAACGTTGGGCCAACATTTTGCCTACTACGTTGGATATTGGTTGGCTAGTTGACGTCGTACTAACGTTTGATAGACAACCACATTACGACGGTAGGCAAGCCAACGTTGGGCCAACATTGACTTATATAGTCGTATGAACGTTGTGGTTTAGTCAACTCAATGTTGGCTTGACGTCAGAAATAGCAAACTAAAAGGTTGGGCAAACGTTGGCGCAACATTGGCAATTGACGTTGGCTTATGGGGGTTGGGCCGACGAGGGCCCAGCGGCAAGAATGACGTGGGCAAAACGTCACGTTTTGACGTTGGCCCAACATGACCGCCTACATTGGGCCAACGATGGGCCAACGTAGCATTGTTATCTGGGAAGTCAGTCTCAAATAACAAAAACAAAATTGTGTACGACTTTGATGGGAGTAGCACTTTAAGGTTAAATGTTGTTCCCGTCGAATTGATTTACGATATTCTAGTTTTCATAAATCCCGTATGTTGCCGCGGTTACCGGTTTCACTGCTGGACCTGGAGTGAAAAGGGGTGAAACATAATTGCAAGTCAAATAATCCATTTACTCCAAATTATGTGTCCAAAGGTGATATTTGACACTTCAGACTATCAGAGGACATATCAGATAACAAATGTATACATTGTATCTACCACTCATTCCTTTTTGCACTTGTCATCAAAGTTACTAGATCCCTTTAAGCCCACTGATGAGAATTCGGGCCACTTTGTTATGGCAATCAATACATTCCAACAGCTGGGTGAACTCGTAAAGACCATTGATGGCAACCCTGTGTCACCGGATTTAATATTTGTATCAATATTAATCCCTTTGCTTACTGACGCTGTCACAAAAACGTACCTTGACACTCCAGTGGAAGGCTTTTCTATTTATTTTTTAAATGTTCTAGCCAAAACGTTTACGGTGAACAAAATATCATGTGTTAAAGAATCTAATGCAGCGATATTCTTTAGATAAACTTCAATTAAATGATGTTTTATCACTGATTTTGTCATATTTTGTGTAAAACAATATAAACCAGATTTCGACCAAAATATTGTTTGATCCACATGGTAACATTATAGGTCATGGTAAACATCAAAATGTTTTTGCATTTCGGACCCCTCCTACATAAAAAGAGAACATAATACCATGCCTATATTGCTAATTAAATAATCTTTCAAATGTTTCCAAATTCAATTTCCCGGGAGTAATCAAGCAATGATTATTTGAAATTGCTAGCCATGCCAATTTTTGCCAACACAAAAGGAAAAAATGGTATACTGCAATGCTAAATCCGTTAGGCAGATCATGGTACAATTTGATATTTGGGCTTTCACAATAATCAAATTACCCTACTAATATATATATAATACAATTTTGGGAAATTTGAACGTATGAGGGTGCGATAAAATATGTTGGGTGATTTGACTTGAAATAACCCTATATTATTTTTCATACATTCAACCGACCCATGATCAAAATAAACCGATAGATCGTTGATTGAACAAAACATATATCTACCCTGTTTTACGGTCACAATGACGCCATCATTGAGGCTTTCGTAGAGCGCGGAATCTGATAAATACTTGGCATCGCCTCGCATGTAGCTGTACTCGCCCTCTGTGGGTGACATCCCACCAGCTTGAAGACCAGTATAGGTAACATCTGCAACAGCTTTCCCGGTTGGCTGGGAGTTCAGCTGGAGGAGGGCCCGATAGGAACGCCTGGAACACACGAATATCATGAAAAGGTGCAGGTCATGAACTGTAAACACATAAATTAATAAAGAAAATGATAGCTGCATGATGTGCATTATGTGCTTACGCATGATATTCCAGACATTGAAACATAATTAAGGAACATTGAAGTGACAAGTGCCGTGTGCAGCATGCAATGTACGTACGATTATGTTCGAGTGTTCTTTGTAGGATTGCAAGCATTCAATTAGTCGGGTTTATGGATGACTGTGCTCCGAATTATTCCTGATAACGGATGTACTGATTGGTTCAGTGTTCAGCAGTAGAACGGCGACGTAAACGCCTGAACCACAAACGCATGATATGATTAGGTGAATGAAGAAAACATTGTATACATTGGAACATAATGCAGGAATGATTCGACAGGTACTATGTGCGTCCATTTACGCCTACATTCGCTTGCCCTGTGCATGATGAAAGCAATCACGATTGACGTTTATGCATGGAGTCTGGAAGCTGTGTATGATACAACCCAAATTGTACATGTTTTGCGCGGATTCATCGTAAAAGTTATACGTCATTCATAAGCAAAATTGATTCAGCACTTGGGACCTAGGGTGTTTCTTCTTGGCAATCTATGTATTTGAATTTACTTACCGAAACAAAAACAAAGGAAACGATGAGAAGTGAAATAATACGAAAGCAACATTTGATACAAACAATCAGTGTTCTTACCTGTATTTTACGAGAACCACAGTTACGACGATAGAAAACAGCAGCAGAACTGTCGTGATCAACCCATGAACCAACCTCTCCGCATTCAGTACTGGGACAGAAACGTTTTAAATATAATTAAGATAAGTCTGATAACAACAACCCCAAAATTGATAGTGATAATAATAATAATAATAATAATAATAGTAATACTAATGATAATTATAATAATAATCCTAATACTATTTATACTATTAATAATAATAATGATAAAGAACATAATAATACTTATAATATTAGTGTAAATAATACTAATGGGAGAGGGGATCCGACTGTCACCTCTCGCAATGCTCCCATGGGTCCACTAGCGACAGCGGTGAAGCCGTTAAAACAGGCCTAGCTCGTCGGCGGTGGATGTAGCTTCGCTCAAGAACAACGCTAACAGCCTCACAACGGACGGACCACTTGAAAATATACTGAACGGACTTGGACTTGGCAGGACTACACGGGGAATGTCACTCATGAGCCACATTGGAAAACTGTATTAGAAGATAATGGGAAAGGACAAAGGCAAATCAAGAAGAAGAGGTACTGTTTGAGAGCCAGTGTGACTATTTCGACCAGAAAAAGAACCAGATCGCGCGCCCTTGGGACTGCTGCATGAGAACGGATAGGAATATGACATTGATCAGCACATCGGCTTCCTAGACCTCGAGAAAGCCCTTGGCAGAGTCCCAAAGTTGAACAAATATGGAAGGTGGTAAGGAGATAGGGATCAGTGGCAGACTTATCATGGCTATCAAGATCATGCACACAATACACTTACCAATGGAGCACTGTCTCAGGTGGAAATAGGCATTTGACATCAACACGTCTGGTATAGGACAATGGAGTGTTCTTTCGCCACTCCAGTAAATATATATAACATATCTCAAGCATGCAATAAATAAAATAGAGAGGGAAGACCACTGACAGAGTAGAACAGCCAACTCAGACTAAATACATACTATTATGGACCAGTAGCATAAAGGACTCACCGCTGCAAGCCTCACATCGAGCTGCAACAAAACATAGTACATTTACAAGCAGGAAAATGAAAGAAGAATACATTGACGTAAATGGGCACACTTTTAAACAAACGACAAACTACCTAGAGATTTAGATAACAGAAAACAACTTGATAGAAGACGAAATTAACATCAGCGTCCTCTTTTACTTAGTCGTTTGTATTTTACCTTTCGACCATGCATGGTGATGTTATAACCATGGATAGTACTAGGAGAAGTACTATCAATGTTATAACTTTTATTTTGTAGTGTTATTGCGCAGGTTTTGGTTACTAAAGCTCAGCCTTACCAGAACTGTACTACCCCACATTTATTACAAATGGTTACGTTTATGGATATTTGAGCCGATTCTGAACCGATTTTAATCAAATAAAGTTAATTATGCTCTTTCGAATTTTACACTCAGTTAGTCATTATCTGACAAAAAGTACTATGTGTAGCGCCCTCTATACCACAACTCAACTATTCCTTTACAATTCTTAGTCACATTCAGGTTTACACAAATGTAAGTTAACACAAATATATCGTTTGTGTGCATGGGATCACCCCCCCCCCCCCCCCCCCTCCCCGCCATTTCCCCCCTACTGAATTCCAAAGTGAAGTTTTAGCAATAGAATACATTCACTTTTAAGAAATAGTTCAGTTTAACCTAAGAGGGCGCTTCAAGAAATATATTTGCTGTGAGGTACTGACAAAATAAGTGTACATTTCGAAGAGTACACAATTGTATCAAAGACATTATAAACTGTAATGTTTTTATATAAATCGGTTCAGAAAAAGCAAATTAATCTACAACTCCGAATAAATGTTTTTCATTTATTCAAAATTACAACAAAAATGTTAATAAATCATACCCATTTTTGGAAGAAAAAAAACTCTAGTTGCTTTTACATTGATTTCGATGAATTGTTGAATCATTATATTTACAAAACGTTACAACTTTGTTCTATTTAAAGGCCTTAAGTATTGATACTTCCCAAAATACCCCTTGACACTAAACTGGTTGGTTTTAATTCCATTTAAAAGTTCCTTGAATGAAATATGTAAAATGAAAATGATTCTCTTTCAAATGCTCTCATAGTTGACATTTTTTTTAATTTTAAGATATGTTATTCATTAGGCTTATAGACTACTTTGAACACAATCTAAATAGGTTTTGAAATAATTGTTGATATCACTATTAAATCATTATTTTAACAAAATAATCAAAATAAATGTACAATTTTCTATACAATAAAATGGCCCTAACTAAGTAGCTTTTAGAAAGCGCCCTTTTGAGTTTTAAAGCCCAATACCAGTTTAGGGAAACGCCCCCCCCCCCCCCTACACTAACACAAAATGGACGCTCTTATTACCAATCATGTGAAAGAATATGTTTTAACTAATACTAGATGATACAAAATTGGCCTGGAAACCGCCCACTATTGATTTTGGTAAATTATAAAACTCATCTACTTTAAATTGAAATCGCCGTGAATTGAAAACCCTCGTGCGCTGCGTGTTAATCATATGGCAAATGCGGCGCACGTTTATTTCGCACGTATAGATGTGGCCAGCGTAGTCGGGCCAAACTGACTGAATTTATAGTCAATGTCAGCGTCATACACGTTTTAACTGATACTTCTGCATTTACCGATACTAAGGTCTGGATTTTCCACGCAAGCCACCTTGTATGCTATTTCTAGAATACTAATCAATTATGTTGGCCAATAAAGTTATTTACAAAATTTTTCCCAAAACGAGCATTTAGGTTTAACGACACTTTTTGAATGATAACAGGCTTTTTACTTGGTCATTTGAAAATTTGTATTCCTTTCAAGTATGGTACTACACTATAGATTAATATTGGCCCAGAGCGATACTATCCATTGTATAATGTTTGACATCTTTACCCCGTGCTGCTTTCGCGACACCGCTGGTCGTGGTCGTGGTGCTTCTCGGTCGCGTTGTTGGGCTGATGGTAGTCGCTGGGCTTATGGCAGTCGAATATAACAAGTGATCTGTAATACAAAATAAATTGAAATCTAACATATTGTTATATGAAAAGACTAACAAAACTCTACCCCATAAAACACGACTATTGTACGTGATATGGAATAATAATGTAATTATGTAATATAATTGAATCATTCAACCAATAAGTATGTCATGGTATAGTTCCAACAAAGTTAGCACTGCGATAAACATGTATTCATGTTTTCGAATTGGGAATATATCGGCGAGGATGAGGGTAGAGTGTGGAATGGAGTGATGGTTAAAGGTCAGTTATTCCCAACCCGACTGCGGATAATCTTTCGAATTTAGTAAAAATAGTAACTTCTTATCGTATACCTTACCATAGGCGCACCCAGGGGGGAGGGGGGGTTCAACCCCCCCCCCCCCCCCCCTTTCCCCCTTTGACCAAAAAAATGACTGTTTTGGGGGGTTTGAAACCCCCCCCCCTTTTTCAAATTTTAACTTGTCTCGAAACAAAATTTTAGCGGTTTCGACCGTCATTTTGTATGCTCTCGGCCTCGAAAAGCGCGCAAAAAGCGTGGTCTCTGTCTCGAAAATGTCGCAAAACCGTGGTCTCGGCCTCGAAAATGAAAAAAAAAAAAACGTGGTCTCGGCCTCGAATTTGTCGAAAAGTTTTGGTCTCGGCCTCGAAAATTGTGGACCGGACCAGGTCTCGGTCTTGAAAATTCGTGGTCTCGGTCTCGAAAATTTTGAAGGTACTTGGCCTCGGCTTCAAAAATATGCACGCACGCGTTCACATACCAGGCCTGTATGGGGGGGGGGGGGGGGGGGCTGAAATGCGTTGGGTGCGTACGCACCTCCCAAAGACCCACCCCCCCCCCCCCCCCCCCCCCCCCCCCCCCCCCACCACTCCCAAATTCAGAAAGGTCCCACTTTTTGCCAGTCTCGAGTCCACTTTTTACCGGTCTCGAGTCCACTTTTTACCGGTCTCGAGTCAACTTTTTACTGGTCTCGAGTCAACTTTGTATTGGTCTCGACCATCTTAACGGCTTACACGGTCTCAGCCTGTGGTCTCGGTCGCGTTTTTGTAAATTACGCACCTCCCCATGAAAAATCCTGGCTACGGAACTGCATACACTCAAACACACACATACATACACATACACGTTTACACATACTCATAACACAGTGTATGTGTGTGTTGGTATAATTAATTTAAATATAATATAACCTATAAGAGAACCACAGCATGAAGGTATAGTGGCACTCCACTTAACGTCGTGTGGCCCTCCTGACGCACTGCGGATGCACTGAATCGATTCTGCTCCGATTAATCTTATCCCCTCAGAGCAGGTGAAGTTGACAACCGATCCCCATCGGAACCAATCTCCGGACCGGAAACCCTTTGCCGGAGTTCGCGGATCTTCGCAGAAGCCAAGATCGACTGTCGGATAATACAACAAAGGACAGAAGAAAAACTTAAAACAGTCGCCCAAACAAGAAACTATTATACAAAATGCTGCAAAGGCTCGAGTGGATCGGTTAGAATTGGATGCACGAGTTTAACTTTGGAATGGGTTTTAGACCATTTCCAAAGTTAAAAGAGTGCAGACAATGCTTACCGATCCACGAAATATGCCTGTGCAGCAATTGTTTTATAAAATGGGCGCAAAGAATGCGAAAATCAAACTAAAGTGAACCGTGCATCAGTAAAATACATTAGTAAAAACCTGTACACGCTAATTGACAAATCATAATGCAGGGATTATTCTACCTATTTTATAATATTGTTTTGAATATGATGCATTTGTGAGAAGCTATTACACAACTAACGAATGGGCTTTATATGATATATAACCGGGGTGGGCTTGAAATTTCTTGTACCCGAAGCCTAGCTTAGGCTGTACTATTTCTCCTTGGAATTGTCGTATTGTGAATTTATCTCCAGGCATCAGCAAAGGTAGGTCGTGAGCAGTTAACTTATTATGCATGTGGTCACCCGACCGGACTCGTTTTTACCATGTTTGTTGTATTATAATTATTGAGCAAACAGATGATCTTGGATCACCTAGACAATTAGACAAAGGTAAGATCACCTTGTATCCGGTACATAATAAACAAAGAAATGTATTCCTAATTTCCAGTCGAAAACGCCATTTAACAATTTACTCCAACTTAGTATGTTTACTTAAAAGGTATACGTACATAAAGGTTCGTTAACACCTAATGTGCCAAGTGATTACATCAAAGATTCTGCTTGTGCAAGTGGTGTGGCAAGATCGGTAGAGCGCGTGCTTTCTGATCCTGAGACCCCGAGTTTGAACCCTGCCCACTCCGTTTGCCATTCAGCAAGGCATTTAATCCACATTGCTGCTCTCTATCCAGGTGTATACATAGGTACCTGGTAAAAATTAGCTTGGTGCACATATAGGGTTGCCCGCTGCTAGTATGCTCCCCGGGGAGTTGAGAATGTGTACAGGATAATTGTGCGGGTCTGAACTTTACCAAATGACCAGAGATAATAATAAGCGATTTGTGCACCTTATTAGGTGGATACTGCGCAACATTACTATCCAATATTAGTATTATTATTGGCCGCCGTGTCAATCATTGTATGCATTTTAGGTTACTTGACCATGCACGTTGTATTGCGCGGTGTCATATTGTATACGTAAGTAACTCTATTGTTCAGTGTACATCGATCTTCAGTTCTGGGGGATTTGTTTGTAAAATCCCCCCTCCCCCCCGTAAAGTATTTCAGCTGTGGCCTTCAAATTAATGTGGCGCAGGGAATATAATGGCACTTTTGGGGTTAAAGTTGCCACTACTAATCTCACCATCGTAGATAGCTATAGCATCTGTGCTACCGCACGTTTCTCGTGGGTCACCGGGGCAATCCTGGCTAGAGCACATTTCATCTGGTAGCTGAGGACCTTTGTATGCGTCGCCAACACGTACCATGCAGCTACAAATGTATCTACTGTGGAGACCTGCGTAAGAGAAACCAATTTCCTTGCACCGTCTGACGCAGTACGCTGGCGAATTGTTGTTGGTCGAGTTGTGTACAGCACCTGTATAAAATGCCAGTCGCCTGGAACGATAGCCATAGCTAAAGCAACCAACAAAGCCAGGTTCTGAAACGGTACAAAACAAAACAAATACAGGATTTAATACTGATCATATGCACTAATTGAAAGGAATAGTATAGTTTTGGTTTCGAGGCATTTTACACAATAGGATATCAGTGATCGAAGTAACCAATTCAAAAGTCCTACTGGATCTTCATATGTGCACATTTATGTTGTGTTATAGTTTTTGTTTTCAGGACACTACTTTGAATGTCAAAGTAAAAATTAAAGAAATAGAAGCACATTTGTAAGATCGTATAAGACTTGAAGCTGACAAGGGGGCCCGATATTTTGTGACAGTTACTGTGGATAACAGTTGTTTTGTCTACGTTTTCAATAAATTGCATGTAACTTGCGAATACAATTTGTAAAGGTACAGTCCATATGCATCTTATTTGTCCACAATTAATTTTGAATTTGGTTTTGATTTAGAGCATCTCAGAAATGTATGAAAAGTGCCACAAGAGAAGCTATTATTATGTATTTGTTTGGTTTGTACAATACCTGTAATTCAACTATTTAACTTCGACTGAAATTGTTTTCAATAAAAGCGATTAAGTCTATGATTACAAAACAATAATAAAGCATTACAACTTAAACAAAAAGATACCTAATGATGTTTAAGGCAAAATATGTGAATTAAGTCGATGGTTGGCATCTAATTCATGGAGTTCAAGCTAATGTTTGCGTGAAGCCATTTGTTTTTTAATCACATTTTCTAAGCAATTCTTCTATATTCCTAAGTAACACTATTACATGTACCATGAACTTATCCAGGTCATTACTCGTCCGTTTAAAATGATTGGTGATGCCCATTTTCCCTGCAATGGTTAATATGTCTACTTCACCTGTCATGCCTGTGCAAAAGTGACACAAAATCAACGTAGTTTGAAAATTTGAACCTGCATTATCTGGCCGTGTACACTGTTCGTTGGAATCATAGACGCACAAAACTAGCAAAAAATTGACCAAATAGAAATAAAATGATTCATACCTCTGCATGTAACAGCAAGGATCATATCGTCACGACAATCCTCAGACGTGGTTGCATTCTTACACCCTATTTGTGACGTGTCTGTATCTAAAAACAAGAATTTAAATTTAAAAAATCAATATTGTTTGTTTTGTTATATTATAAAGTGCATATTAATGTAGCTGTTCTGGATATGATAGTATTATAATAACTTGACAGTTAACATAATATTACTATGGTAATGTTATAAAGATAATTATAGCATTGGTTCTTCCTATAAATCGAAATGCATGTGTGAACGAAGGCACTATACCCACATATGGCCATGTTATGGTAATGATGTAACAAATATATACACTGTTTTACAGTAGCATTATTATACAACAAAATATTATGGTACTGTTTTAGCAATATGAGTGTGGGTAGCCCCAAAACACGGTACGGCATATTTCCGGAAATATTGGGTCATCATGACCGGATTGCAGTGCTTTACAAAGTCTTAAGTCGAATATAACACTAAGTTTGACTTAACAATTATTGTTAGCCATTATGTATAGCTTTGAAAGAAAACAAAAACACATGTGATTGCCCAAATGCAAATATGTGAACATTGCCACAATATTTGGTTTCAAACGTTGCGCAATACTTCAATTAAAACAACTTGTGTAGTCGTGCGGTTATTACCTGCGCTCGTTGCGGAATTATCATGCGAAACACCAATGGAGTAGGGTGGATTCCACCCCCTTAACGTTACACGTAAACATTCCGCAACGCGCGCATGTATTTTTTTGCGCGACCACGTTTGAGACAAAATTTGCGACAACCGGGTATACCGTTTCGAAGCCATAATGACCTTTTGTAAGTACAAATCCTATGGAAATATGGCTTGTTTCCCTTTAATACACAAAGCATTGATTATGTATTATTCTTACCACTGCAATTATTACATTTTGAGATACCAATTATTGGAAAATAGTAAATGATTTTTTTTCCACTGGATAACACATTATAAAAAAAGTAAACAAACTAAGAAACTACGTATGAAAAAAAAAATGAAAAAATACATATGGAAAATTTGGTTTTTGCAATTTTTAAAGTTGAAAACCTGTTAATTGAGTCCTAGAAAATATTTATACACAAAGTTAGCATATTCTGAGCCATATTAAGTAACGTACGTACAACAAGGGGATTTGTTGGCATACATTTGCATACTTTACTGATAAAAATAATATAATTGCTACCCGAAATAAACTGTACATCAGGGCTAGAACTGTTCCAGAGACACCCCCTAAAAATCCCAAAGTGACAAACCAAATGTGTGATGGGTGTTGCACGGAATTTTGTCTTTGCAAGTCCTGGCTCCCGAAGTAAGAACTAAATGTTGTTCAAATGGGCATACCTTCTGTGTTTTGACCAATCACTGGATGCTGCCCTGTTTTCCAACTTTACCACATGAAACGTCATGTGATACCATCAAAGCGTAACCACTGACATTGCAGCAGATTCGACAACAGGCATTGGTTACATAACCCGTGTTTGGTATTGCGTGCTCAGATGCTCTCAGATGACGATATGGTGCAGTTGGGAAAACATTGCAGCCTCCGGTGCTAAGTCAAAACAATTGATAGTGGTTTAAACAAAAATATTTATTATTGACATTGTATATATCCAAGAGGAAATATACGACTGCAAGTGACAGGAATCATGCACTTATCAAGATCAACAATCAAAAATGCCAGCGCTTTCTTCCCCTTAATGTATCCTATGCATTTAGTAACGCGTCGGCATAGTTGATACAGTCGATATTTGAGGGGAGTTGACCATGATACTAATAAGCTTCAGTTTCAGTGAATTAACATAATATTATTCCTAATAAAACAACATCAAATCCAGGAATTACGTGATTCTCCTGTTAGATAAAGACTCAGTTTGACATGTTTGAGGGCCTAAACTGTGGTGTTGATTCTTGAGCATACAAGCCTGCATCCAGAAGATTTGTTATCAGGGTTGGCACTTTATTATCACTGCTACAGATAGATGACCACTTACTTAGACATGCTGCCTGTATGTTTATAGGTCATGTGTTAAATACTTAGCCATGCCATCAAATAATGGCTTCGCATACTAGACCAGATCAATGATTTTTGTCCGTCAGACCATACAATGAATAAGAATGAAAAGGTCTACAAAACTAGACTAGTGACCGTGCATTTTACTGCATAGACCAGGGGAGATAATCTCTGTGATAGCACTGCGCCTCGGGGGGCTGTTAACGCAGCGAGGGATAGTTGACAGTATAGTCCTGTAGATTTTAATAAGACCTAGACATTTTCTTTAGTACAATGTTTTATTATTGATTAATATTCTAGAAGGGTTTAGAAGAAAGTTCACCTTTGTTGCCACCTCGGCAACTTTAGGCAACTCTTTTTATAAGCATTATAAAGATAATTAGCTAATTTGCATATTTCTGAGATAGGGTCAAGGGTCTTTCTCTATCTAGGAATAGTACAATAGTAATTAAAACAAATATTCTAGGGTATTTTGGGGCAAGGAATCCATTTCCGGTGCTCGTTTGCAAGTGCCATGTAGGCAACGCCCTGAAATCCAAGATGGCGGCCCCTAATTTGCATATTTATGAATATTATTGATTTTCAGTGGCTGTAGCCTCAAATAAGCAATTATTTGTCTTTATTTTTCTTCAGTCATGTTCTCAATGTGTATTAAAGATACTTCAGCTTGGTTGTCACCTTGGCAACCTCTGGCAATGCATATAATTAGCATTATTAAATGATTTACCTAATTTGCATATTCCCAGAAATCAGGTAAGATCGTGTATATTGTGAACCCAGAAGGCTAAAAGGACAAGAAATACCACTTTTCCAAGTTTTTAGGGGGCAACAAATCAATGTATGATACTTACATCGATGTATCACCTTTGCAACCAACATTAATCCAAGATGGCCTCCTTTTGCATTTTCATGGAGATAATGCTATTTTCCACTTTAACAGCATTTATTTTATAAAACTGTAATATTTTTATTGTTAGCACCCATCTACATTGTGATTCGAGTGTTCTACTTGCTAATTCCAATAATTGAAAGTCCAAAAATTATAATATTGATCTAATATAACCAAAAGAATGAAGTCGTGTATCCTAACATGTGAAATTTGATGAGCAGCCATCTTGGATTTGAGAAGGTTGCCATGGTGATATATGAAAATAAGTATCAGAAATGGATTTGTTGCCCCCTAAAACCTTGGAAAAATGGTATCACTTGTAATTGTTACTTTCCGGGTTTCCAAAATACGCAATTTGGAGGAATATGCAAATTAGGTAAATAACCTAATTATGCAAATAGTATGCATATCTAGATGTTGACATGGCGGCAACACATCTGAAATATCTTTACTACATATCTAAAACATGATTATAAAATAATAATCTGAAAGTATCGCTTATTAGAGGCTGTAGTCACTGAAAATCAATATTATTCATAAATATGCACATTAGGGGCAGCCATCTTGGATTTCAAGGTGTTGCCCATTCGGCACATGGAAATGAGCACCGGGAATGGATTCCTTGCCCCAAATTACCCTCGGAAAATAGTTTTGATCACTATTGTACTATTCCTAGATAGAAAATAACCCCTAACCTTATTTCAGAAATATGCAAATTAGCTAATTATCTTTATAATGCTTATAAAAAGAGTTGCCCAAAGTTGCCGAGGTGGCAACAAAGCTGAAATTTCTTCTAAACCCTTCTATAATATGAATCAATAATAAAACATTGTACTAAAGAACGTCTCCAGGTCTAATACACAAAGTATAATAGGACCGTCTACAGGACTAGTAGTGATACAACTGTCAGAAACTTAATGTGATCAATGCAAGGAGAGTTTATTTCCACGCTGGTGGAAATCACACTAAGGACAGAAACACGTCATGGGAAGTTAAATTGAAACCTTGTGAACATCTCTAACATAATTAAATAGGAAAGTTAATACCAAATTGAGTATTTGGGACATCACGCACATAAACTATCACACACGCAGAATATAATTATGCACCCCCTTGCCCTAACAACATGTGTATACTTTCTCTAACATAGTTATTTTGAGTTTTCGTTTAAAAGTATTAAAGGGATCTAGTAACTTTGTTGACATGTGCAAAAAGGGATGAATGGTTGATGCAATGTATAGTATTGTTATCTCATATGTCCACAGGGTATTGTGTGAAAAGTTCAAGTCAAATGGACATTGCATGGCCAGTAATGAGCGAAAATGCAAAGTGATATTCAATAACTCACTGCACTCACTTTGTACACAGAAGAAAAACTCGCCCGGAGTTTTTCTTATCTGAATACTTCGATCGTACATATCTTTGTAACGAAAGGGAAATTTGAAAAACCGAAACCTGTCCCATGATTTCATTGTTAATACGAATACAACAAGGTATGAGGGAACCGCTAGAATGAACAATTAATTTTGAGGATTTGGACAATGTTACTAAGTCCCTTTAAAGGGACTTAGAAACATTGTCCAAATCCTCAAAATCGAATTGGAATTTTAGCGGTTCCCTCATAGCTTGTTGTATTCGTATAAACAATAAAATCATGGTACAGGTTTCGGTGTTTCATATTTCCCTTTCGTTAAAAAGATATGCACGATTGAAGTGTTCGGATGTTGCATAATCCACTCGATCTTCAAAACCGTGTACAAAGTGAATGCAGTGAGTCACATTTAATAGAATTACCCAAAAGGAAATATACGACTAAAAATGACAGGAATCATGCACTTATCAAGAACAACAATCAAAACTGCCATCGTTTCCTTCATCTTTAATGTATCCTGTGCATTTAGTAACGCGTCGACAGAGTTGATACAATCGATATTTGACAGGAGTAGACCATGATACCTAAGTGTCAGTTTCAGTTTGAGTTTATTAACATAATAGTATTCCTAAATAAATGAACAACATCCAATCAAGGCAAGTTATATTGAAACACTGTAAACATATCTAGCATAATTAAATAGGAAAGTAAATACAAACTTGAGGATTTGGAACATTGTATAGAATTACCCGAGAGGAAATATACGACTAAATATTACAGGAATCATGCACTTATTAAGATCAACAATCACAACTGCCAGCCTGTCCTTCCCATTTATGTATCCTGGGCATTTAGTAACGCGTCGGCAGAGTTGGTATTCGATATTTGACATGAGCTAGTTGACCATGATACTAAAGTTTCAGTTTCAGTTTCAGTTTATTAACAAAATGTTATTCCTAATAAACAACATCCAATCAAGGCAAATTATATTGAAACAATGTAAACATGTCTAACATAATTAAATAGGAAAGTAACTACACAATTGAGGATTTGGGACATCACGCACATAAACTATCACCCACGCAACACATCGCCCTTACCCTAACCGCATATCTATAATTTCTTTAACATTTGTTGAGTTTTCGTTTAAAAGTATTAAAGGGACTTAGAAACATTGTCCGAATCCCCAGAATTCAATTGGAATTATAGCGGTTTCCTCATAGCTTGTTGTATTCGTATTAACAATAAACTCATGGGACTGGTTTCGTTTTTTGAAATTCCCCTTTCGTTAAAATGATACGTACGATTGAAGTGTTAAAAATGACAGGAATCATGCACTTATCAAGAACAACAGTCAAAACTGCCGGCGTGTCTTTCCCCTTTCATGTATTGTGTGCATTTAGTAACGTGTCGGCAGAGTTGGTATTCGATATTTGACATGAGCTAGTTGGCCATGATACTTAAGTTTCAGTTTCAGTTTTCCGTTTATTAAAATAATATTATTCATAACCAAAACACATCAAAATATAGAAAATAATATTATCAAGTATTAAGGCAAGTTATATTGAAACAATTTGGGACATCACGCATTTTTAAAAAGATATGTACGATTGAAGTGTTCAGATGTTGAATAATCCACTGGATCTTAAAAACCGTGTACAAAGTGAATGTAATGAGTTTAGTGAATATCACTCATTACTCGGCCATGTAACGTCCATTTAACTTGACATTTTGTCATTTTCACACAGCACCCAGTGGACATATCATATAACAACAATATACTGTACATTGTATCAACCACTCATCACTTTGTGTTCATGTTAACAAAGTAACTTGATCCCTGTAAGAGTTGGACTGTCGTGTGTTTATAAAGGGAGTTTGCTCCAAATAACAGGACTTTTAAACATATTAAGGTTAGGCAACAATCGTTCCAATTTGTGAAAAATATAGCGCCATGCAGATCTTGTTGTATAATCATGATAATCCAAATTTAATGGAAATTAACAATAAATAGCCTATCAGAAATTTCGCTTCTAGAACACAAATACATAACATAGGAATATTGTACCCATTGAAGCTAAAACTGTTAAGTATTTGTAAGCGTTCAAAGATTGGCTTTTTGTGGGCAAGATTATGTATTGAGAGTGGGTCAGTTCCTTGTTAAGTCTATTTTAAATGAAGTGCCTTAGGATAAAACACAAGGGCCAGTATTTTACTCAATTAGTCCGGCCTAAAGTGCTAACTATACTAATAATAATAACAATAATTTGAACATTTGTATGGGGTGTAGTGTTGCAAGTTTGGTAGAGCGCCCGCTTTCTGATCGTGAGATTTTGAAACTGTGCTGCAACCCGTTCATGTCACATCAATCTGTTGTCTATGGTAATTCCTAAGAATTGTAATGATAAGAATATTTTCTATTGTCGGATTACCTATTGTAACATATAATTGATTATCAATATCTCTTTCACAAACAAATTGTGTTTTATACACATTTACAACGAATTAACTTACAAGTAAGCTAATGAAGTATTACTTTTATTAGTGGCATTAGTAGAATTATTACTATTTTCATTATTAATATTTTGTTTTATATTCCACATACTTAGAATCTTGCTCTACGATTGGTCAAAGTTTCGCCCATCATTGATGGGAGAAGAAAAGGGGGAGAATTGTGTACTAATCTTCAACGCAGCAGCGTATGCTATACATGCACTGTACGTATCCTACACCGTTTGCTAGCTGCTAATTGATGACTTGTTGCTCTATAAGATGCCGAAAAACAGTAAGATTGTCTTTCTCGTAAACCCTACCAGTGAAATGTTTCCGATGTGGAATATGAAGCAAATAATCACCTTCTGGTTTCAGGTGATGGCAAACTATTACTTCCTCGGCGATTTGAATGTATACGCTATCTTTCCTCAGCTTTGCTTCGGAAAGATAGCTACATCCAGATCGCCTCTGAAGTGATAGTTTGTCCCATCACTTTCACCATCAGTAATTATTTGCTTAATATCAAACATAATTAAACGGATAGATGAGTTTTGGTATAGGGGGTGTGACTCAAAATAATTAGTTTGCGAGATAATGCAAAACTGAGTGTCATATTCGAAAGAGCATACCATTATAATGACAGAATACACTTCATTTCATCGAAATCAGTTAAGAAAATAATGAAATATCCATACATATTAAAATGCTTCCTCTTTTCACAAATTTACCAAAAATGATGTTTAGATAGTCGTTGATTATCTGTCTATCTAATCACTTTTGCAACAAAACATTACACGCACAATATTTCGTCTAAAATGGTTGAAACTGACGAGTGTTTAGAGAGCGCCCTCTTGAGTTTGAACTGCTAATTTTTAATGATAACAATGTGTTTACTAAGTCATTTGTAAGGTTGTATTTCTTTCGAGCATGGTTGAGTTTTAGTTTTTAATGTAATGATGTTTGACCAAAACTGTACTCTCTTTACCCAAACTCTTCTATCCCTTTAATTTATTAGTTTTATTTGTATAGATTGTTATTATCATTTTAATCATTGTAATTTTCACCATCATCATAATCATCACCAATATAATTATGTTATCAAATCAGTATTACTTACCTCGATCACATGTGAAGAGCTGAGCATCGTCGATAACGGATGAAGGCCATTCATCCCTGTTGTCATTGAAGTCAGGTGCAAACAGCACGCTGGATAAACCTATGACATGCGTACAGCATCAAGATAAGTAAGTCCTCCTATTTGCTGTTGGTAACCTTGCTTACAATGAATGTTACTACTATTCTTCTCTATGATGATTTATTTCACAGACTCCAAAACAATCCTGCACTGTTCTTAAATATATCGCACAACTATACAACACATAAATATATTCGTGATTATCAACATTTTCAAGTTGATTGACTTTCCATACTTTCCTTGTATTTGATCACTACCTGCTCTACCATTCAACTTTCTTAAGTCAACATTTGTTAACGTATGAATTACTTTCTTTCTATTATTCAGGATGCTAGCAGAAAGGTTAATGTGAGATCTAAAACCATTTAACTGTTGAAATAAGACGTAGTAGTCATGATGAAGAGATAATGTGCAAATCCCTTTATATCAAGATCTCATTTATCACATCTGTCTGTTCTTAGAAGATAATAATAACATGTATGCTTTCTGTATTGGCTTAGTTACACATGGGAAAAGTGTCTGGTTAAATGCATTGTCAGCATTATGTTTATTTTTACGTAACGATACATGTATTGTGTTTGGTTGATTGTTAGACACTGTAAATAAATAAAAAATGATTTATAAACAAACTGCACGAGTATATTGTATCATATTGACTTTCTTCAAAGTATTCTTTCAACCAGACACAATTGGACACAGTCATATCATTTGAGTATATTTGTTCAATCAATGATTACTATTATTAATATAAACAAATTAAATTTATCATTTTGTATTGAACATACTTGTTGATATGTTAAAGGAGGTAGATTCATTCAGAAGATGAATATATATGGTTGTACGTTACATAAATATTGTCAATTAAAGTACTAGAAACGTTTGTTATTGCTGTTGGCTTAGTGATTATGGCCAATAAGGAGAAAAAACATTAAGATATGAAAAAACATCAATTTGAGTATCATTATTACAAAGTAATACATTCAAACTAAAGTCTCCCATAAGATACAGTGACTTGCATTACATAAATCATGAAACAAACGTACGTACCCGGGTAGTTCAGATGCTTACAGACCGTTGTACCCAAGTAAGTGTTGGGTAGTTTTGAGGTGATGTTGCAGATGACGCCCCATCCATACTCAGGGATTAACGCTTCGATGATACCCGAATTTGGAGTAGTCTTCGTGACCAGCCGATAATCTGTGCACATTTTAAAACATATTTGGAGCCAGAAATGATTGATAAGTGATGACATGATAATATTCACCTCACTGATTGCAGTGCAACAAAATCAAGATGTGATGAATTGATGAATCCGAGTCACTTGGCTTGAGAAAATCTCTTTTCGGGGACAAAAGCTATTCGGTCAATACTGTAAGATAAGTTAAAATTGTTAATTATGTATATGAATTGTCCTACCCAATTAAATTTGTCTGTTTCAATTATGATCAGTGCTTGTATTAAAGGGATACTTGAGTTTTGGCAAAACGAGAGTACAATTTCGGTCAGACCGAATCTTAGTAACCAAAACCTGCGCCCCTACATTACAAATTAATAGTCATTACTGCAACGTGCTCGAAATTAGGTGTACACAATCATAAACGACAAAGTAAAAGGCCCGTTATCCTTCACAAAAAGCTGGTAAAACACTTAAAACCGCTTTCCAAAAACTCAATGGCCCGAATACTCAGCTGTGGCTCAACTTGTGCCTGGCCTAAAAATACAAAGACTACCGGTAACACTTTGCAGCATCATGCCTGTTGTCTCGTTACTATGGTCCCGGATATATTCTAATGGTTTCCTTTCACAGTCAATCCCTTGAGTTCTGATTAAAGACATCAGGAAAATGGGCTATTTAAAATACAATGATACTGTATAATTATTCTGTCATCAGCCAAATTGAGTTATGGATCATCCTGAAGATTGTAATGCTGTGATATATTATACTATGACTAAATTTCAAAGGAACGAAACAAAACAATTATAATATCTCGTGGGACCATAGCGACAGGGCAATAAGTCTGCTGGTACAAATTCAGGAACAGGCCAGGAACAGGTTGAGCCACTGATGATCATTCGGGCCATTGGTTTTAACGATTTTAATACAAAAAAAGTACATGTGAGTGTATTTTGTTGAAATACTGATTAAATAATGAAATCATCATTAACTATTAAAACACATTAGTTGTAAATTTGTGAAAGGTGTAAGCATTTAGTTTACTGCTGGTTCGAAATTATATAATTATTAATGGGTCCCACAATGATTACAAATAGTTATGGACATACAGTATAGACGTCTCTGAACCAATCTGAACCGAAAAAAGTGTATTATGTCAATGAAAATTGTATGCTCTTTCACATTTTACACTGATTTTGTCATAACCTAAAATGTCTTGTAGCACCCTCTTTACCCAAACTGAATATCCCTTTAATGTGTTGATTGTATAATAGCGATTTCATTCGTATTTAAAACATAAACATACATGTCAGGTTCGATAGAGTATTGTCTAACGAATCGAAAAACAAGGAATACTAGGTAGATAATTATAATGATTCTACTAACTATACTACTACTTTTAATGATAATGATACTATGTAATGATAATAGTACTTACAATGGAAATAATGATATTGATAATTACTAGTATCAATATTAATTAATAATATTAAATATTAATACCAATTTTGTATCAACCATCTTTAAGGGATAGTACAGTTTTGGTCAAACATAATTTCAGTAGCCCAGACCTGCACCATAACATTACAAACAAATAGTTACAACTTCACCATGCTCGAAAAGTATAACAAATGATAAACGACAAAATTGTTTCTTGAAGCACACTCTTTATCAAAACTCAACTACCCCTTTATTAATTCACACCAATGCACAATCTTTAGTTTGACTTGTTAAATACACAACACATTTGTTACTATTTTACACAAAATGAAACCGAATAAATTGATCTACATGACAACCTTACCTGTAACTACTCGCATGCAACCAGAAGCGTGGATGATGCAACCCGCGGTTATAACGAAAACTCCCAGAAGCCAACCTCGCATTTTGAGTTGTTGTAATACTTTGTCTTTCCTAGAAGTAAATAAGAATTGCTCTTCAAATGTTAGAAAATTATTTCCTATAATATAAAGAAACTACTCTCGTAGTGACGTTGTCTATGGCGAACAACCAGCCGTAATACAATGTTGATACGGAAGTTGTATGCATGCTTAAGTACACTTGCGTAGATATGTTTTTAGAAGTGGGGGCATGATGCGACGGAGCGGAGCAACCAAGCCTGAGGGCGCGAAGCTCCCGAGGGGGGGGGGGGGGGGGTTCCCCCCCCCCCGACCCCCTCGCAGGTTGTTTTTCGCAATATTTCACTCGAAATTATGCAATTAGGTGCACAATTTTGGAGGAGACATGATAAGCTAGATTTTTAGAAAGCATGACTGAATCTTCCCCACTAAGCCAAAAAACATACACGCATACGCACAATATTCCGTCAACAGCTTCTCAAAAGTGTGTGGGTGGGGGGGGGGGGGGGGGGCTTGTGATGGAGCGAAGCGATCAAGCGGGGAGAGTATGTCCCCCTTCCACCGTAGGGAGACTTTGCATATGTTTACTTAAGTCTGGTAAAAACTTTAGAACAAAATATAAGAAAGCATGACTGACATCTAGCCAACTGATTAGACCGAAATGAATACACGCACATAATAGGGCGTCAAAAGCTGCTTTTCTTTTATTTTGTGTGTGTGTGGGGGGGGGGGGGGGGGGGGTATTGCGAGGAAACGACGCCCTGTGTATGTATTTCGGTCTAATCAGTGGGTTACATTTTAGTAATGCTTTATTAAAATCTATCTCATCATCATGATCATGTTTCCTTCCAACTTACATGCATGTACCAAAATTAATTACATAATTTCGAGTAAAACTATTGCAAAAGCTCTCTACGGTGGGAGCGAAGCGGGGGGGGGGGGGGGGGGGGGGGTATGGGAAGGGTGTCCCCCCTTCACCGTAGGAAGCTTTTGCATTTCGGGCTTGAAATTGTAAGATTGTATGCATACCTCAGACATACTGTACGCTACGTGCGTGTAAAAGTTAAGATACTTATATGGAGAGGACAAGTTTGTGTAGTTGGTGTTCAAAATATCACTTTAGCCTAATGGTTATTATTAGTCTTTTTAATTAATTTTATTGTTGTTATTATGCATTGTATGAAGATTAAACGATGCGCACCCATAAGTGTGTGTGTGTGGTGGAGGGGGTGGGGGATTATATTTCCAACCCACCCCCAGGATCTACGCCCGTGCGTAGGTACATGTCTCGTTACTATGGTCCCCCGGATATATTCTAATGGCTTCTGCAGTCGATCCCTTGGGTTTTGATTATAGACATCAGGAAGATGGCTCTTGAATGAAATTATATTGTACAGGGTGTTTATAAAAAAGCGGAACCCAACTTCCATCCGCAATAATTTAGTTAATAAACATAATTATATTTATTGCAATATGTCATACCAAAGGTAGATTCATACTCTCTCGTTTGATACCAAATATGTTGTGGTAACGTCATGCATGATTGAATAAAACTTACTTTGAAAGGGTTATGTAAAAAGTACTTTGCGCACAAGAGTAGAAAGTAATTGCTAAATGCAGTGTAAATAATGAAACAGTAGACAAAGTGAAGTGACATTTCATGATGTTTCTTGATTCATAGTTTGACATTTATTCAACTTTGAGAAGAGTTGAGGGTCCATAATCATCCCCAACACAACATCCTTCCACATGCCCCCCATGTCTGTCTGCACAGGTTTGTGCTCGTGTTCAGTGGTCAGTTGCATGGTCAGGCAAGGAACCGATTTATCTCCATGTTAGGTTAAGAACGATCGGAACAAAAGGATTACAAGACAAAATACACAAGGAGAGGTTTCAATGAATTACCATTGATCAGACCGGGTTGATGAATAGATCTAAATCTTGTGCGCAAAGCAATTTTAACATTGCTCATTTAAAATGCTTGCAATTCGATAACTACAAGCTCAATTATTACAAATATGGTACCAAATGAAAGAGTATTAAATTATCTTTGCGATGATTGCAATAAACATAACTTTGTTTACTATTTAAGATATAGCTGGTGGAAGTTGGGTTCCGCTTTTTATAAACACTCTGTATAGTCTGTAATCAGCAAAGTTGCGTTCCGGATCATCCTGGAGATTGTATTTATGGTGATCTATTATACTATGACTACATTTAAAAAGAGTTACGATACGCGTTTGTTTGTTATTTTTGCACTAAAGTGGATTTTATTACCAGCTATAATCACCGGCATCTACATTGTTGGTCATAATGTTAGAATATTTTTTAGTTCAAACTACATTCATTTTCCCTATTTTGGCGCCTAATGAACCATTTCAGACTAGAAATAGTGATTATATGATATTTCCAAACGACCAATGTACAATAAATGGTTGAATGGGTTTGCATTAATTAATGTAGCCTTTTGTTTTGAGCTTTGAAAGGCAGAACCTTTCATGATGGCCCCTTTCCATCTGAAAAGCATGTTTCCAGCAAGTCATCATTATGTGTCATTTCTCAGCGTTGGCTGCAAAACTTTCAACCAAAATTGGCACAGAGGCTCTCTAGGTCATATCCTGTCCCAGGCCGATTCCATCCGAAAACACAATGCATTGGGGGGGGGGGGGGGGGGGGGGGGGGGGGGGGGGGCAGGGCATTGGTGCAAAGCTCGCTGCTCGCCCCCCCCCCCCCCCCCCCCCCCCCCCCCCAATGCATTGTGTTTTCGGATGGAATCGGCGCCGGTGTCCTGTCCAACGCCATTGCCTAAACGCCAAACGATGCTTGTGCTCCACCAGGAAGGGGTGTCAACAAGCAATGTCCACTGATTCGTTGGAACATCGCAGGCTACGATCTGTAAAATCCTCATATGTTATCGAGAGGAGGGTCAATTAAAGATACGGGAATCTCTAGGACGTCCACAATTTACCACCAGGACAAATGATTGCAAATTGCTTAACCTGTGCCGTAGAAACCGGAAATGCCAAAATGGAGCCTTCGCCGTCTATAAAGAAAACACTATGAAATCGACGCCTTCTGCCAAACTGCAGATCAGAGATCTCTCTAGCATGGTCACCTAGCAAGACAAACTACCAAGTTTCCAGCGCATACCATGCAACCAAGATTTACAGGACGTCCGTGGACTAGGGAGTACAGAAGATCGGCGCCTGGACACTCGTGATATGTCATCTTAATGGGTACGAGCCATACCCCCGTTGGGCCGTCACAACCTCAAGTCGTTTTGTGAATACAGACATCTTCCAGCTTCTCGTTACGTAATCGATGAACTCTTTGTCCTCCATCTGTTCGGTCAAGGATGTTATGGCTCGTACCCATTCAGATGACATATATCTAGTGTCCAGGCGGCAATATTCTGGGCTCCCTAGTCAAGGGACGTCCGGTAAATCTCGGTTGCATGGATTAGAGTGGACACTTGGTAGTTTGTCTTGCTCGTTAACCATGTTAGAGGGATCTCTGATATACAGTTTGGCGAAAAGCGTTGATTCCATAGTGTTTTCTTCATAGACGGCGAAGGCTCCATTTTGACATTTCCGGTTTCTACGGAACAGGTTAAGCAATCTGCGATCAGTTTTCCTGGTGGTCAATTGTGAACGTCCTAGAGATTCCCGTAGCTTCAATTGCATCTCTTCTCGATGACGTCTGAGGATTTTACAGATCCTAACCTACGATGTTTCAACGAAACAGTGGACATTGCTTGTTGACACCCCTTCCTTGTGGAGCACAGGCATCGTTTGGCGTGTATGCAACGGCGTTGGATGGAGTATAGCCTAAAGAGCCTATGTGCCGATTTTGTTTGAAAGTTTTAAAGCCAACGCTGAGAAATTACACATAATGATGACTTGCTGGACATACGCTTTGGAGAAGGAAAGGGGCCCATCATGAAAGGTCATACCTGTCAAAGCTCAAACCAAAAGGCTTGATTAATTAATGCAAACCCATTCAACCATGCATTGTACATTGTTAGTTTCGAAACATTATATAATCATTATTTTGAGTCTAAAATAGTTCATTAGGCACAAAAATTAGGAAAATGGATGAAGTTTGACCTACCAAAAAAAATATTCCAGCATTATGACCAACAGTGTATATGATTATCGTTGAAAAGTGTAAAATGGTTATAATAATAATAATTCGGAAACCCGTGCGGTCTACTTCTCGGTGAGTAATATTTACATAGGATAAACAAGAAACACATGGTTAGGAACAATATGTTTTTGGGTGACATCAGTCAATAAAGTACTAACGGGATTGACAGGCTGAGTTTAGCAATTATTATAACAGTGCATATTATTTTGGTTTCATTTTTCTTTTGATTATGTGGGGGAGGGCGGGGAGGACTGGCTGGGTATAGACTGGAACTAAGAATCCCTTCCCAAACAAACCATCCGTTCACCGTTGCAACTAAAAACAACTATTAACATGCCTTATTCTAAGATTTTTACCACACGCTTGTTGTATTACTATCCTAATTAATATTTAAACAATTACAGAGACTTAATGTAATACCCGTATCCATGTAGAAAAACACGTCTGCTGTTTAAGAAATATTGTTGTCTGTACAATTTATTGAAAAGGCAATCTATTGTATGTGGTATTGTCCAAATCCTCATAATCCAATTGGAATTATAGCGGTTCCCTCATTTAGTATTCGTAGTAACAATAAAAGTATGGGAACGGTTTCGGTTTTTCAAATTTTCCGTTCATTTAAATAATATTTACCATTGAAGTGTTCAGATGTTAAATGATCCACTGGACCGCGAAAACCGTGTACAAAGTGAGTGCAATGTGTCAGTGAATTTCACGTGCTTTTTTGCTCATTACTCGGCCATATTACGTCCATTTAATGTGAAATTGTCACACTACACCCAGTGGTCGAATTATATAACACCAATATACATTCTATCCATTAACCACTCATCACTTTTTGCAAATGTCAACAAAGTTACTACATTTGTAGATCCCTTTAAACGGTAACATCGCCCACATAATGGTCTTATACATAAAAGGTACTATTGCTAGTAGTCTATTCCATCGAAGAGGTGTAGACAAGTATGCTTCGAAACAAATTATATATTTGGAAAACGCATAACTATAATGCAACACATAATTGTGGGTCTGCATACGAAGACTACCTTTTGTCTAAGACGAACGCATCGACCGTGATTCTATCGTCTCCAAACGTACGCGTAAAACGAATTTGCGCACTCGGGGATGTTTGTCGCGTACGGAGCCATGAGGCCATAATGGCTCCGTAAGGGGTGGTAATGTATTGCATTGTTTATGAATTACAGAACACTTTGCAAAGGGTTGATAATCTATTTGATATCCCATAAGGGTAATAAAACAAACTTGTATTAGTCTTGTTTTTGTTTTACCTTGGGTTCCCCTTTCATTAACTAATCAACCGATTTGATTCTATATGTTTTTACCATTAAAACAAAAATGTGCATGTGATGTGTTGTTAAAATGATGATGAAATACAGAGCGTATAAAAACAAAACGTGACACTTTTGACAAATCTGTCAAAATTACATTTCAAAATATTTAGAAGATTTTTTCATGTCGAAAGATGCCAATAGTCTCATCCATCAAGTGCCACTAACAAAACAAATTTTCGTTCCCGCTTGGGCGAACACTGAGTGTTTTTGTCCAGAGTGTGAAAAATGACTTGCGCCGAATTGAAAGAAGGGGGAAAATTAAACCAGCAGTCCGAATAAGTACTCCCATTCAAACAAATTGCTCTTTTGCATAAATTTAGGATTATGTTATGATTATAGGCGTACCCAGGGGAAGGGGGTACACCCTCCCCCCCCCCCCCCCCATTTAGACCAACAAATGACTGTTTGGGGGGGGGGGGGGGGTTAACCCCCCCCCCCCTTTCAAATTTTAACTGTTCTCAAGACCGAATGTCAATGGTCTCGACCGTCATTTTCGATGGTCTCGGCCTCGAAAAGTGTGAAAAAACTGTGGTCTCGGCCTCGAAAATGTCGACAATTTTCCACGACTAGTGTATTGTGTCTACGGCAAGATGAATATTCCTAGTCTCATCGTCGTGGTCGTAGTCCGCATCGAGATCAGCCTCTAATTAATGGTCACCCTCGCCCCCCTCGCCCTTGGACTTGTCTTAGCTAGATCGATATCGCAGAGTCGCAAAGTTTGATGCATATAAATTGTATCGCATACGTCAAGCGCTAGTCTTTGCTTACAAGCGCGCTTTTCGGGATTTTCGGCTAAAAGGACGGAAGTACAGTGTAAAAACTCTTTGCGCATCCCGGCATACATTCTGATTCAATCTGCAATAGTTGTTAATAGCAAGGACTCTTAAATGTATTGCTATAAATCTGTGTTCGAAGTCTCATATACAGAATTTGTTTTTGCTTTGGAATATTTTTGATTCCAAGGCTATATTAAATTACCTAACATGTTTAAGTTCAACATAATTATAAAGTACTTTTTTTGTCAAACACCCCCGGAACTTTTAAACGGCCATGTGCACTTGTAGGCCAGTCATAACAAAAAATAAGTTTGACAAACTAGGAAAACAAATCGTGTTACAAAAAAGTGGGGATATTTAAGTTACTGGAGTATTTAATGAGGGTTGAGAGTATCAATATGTTAGCAAAATAACAATAAATAATTCCAAGGATTGCATTGTCCGGGAATCGAACCCGGGCCTCCCGCGTGGCAGGCGAGAATTCTACTACTGACCAACAATGCTTCATGGAAAATAGGAAAAGAAAGTCACTGCAGTACTTCTGTTATATCATGTGTATGTGTTATGTAATCATTAAACCAGTTGGAAAATGGTTATCTACATAACATCGACTCAAAGGTCATAATTTATTTGAATCATTTACTCTAATCTGAAAAGAAATTCATGTGATTATCGTTGAATTACGTTGAAACTGTCTTTGGTTGGCCAACAGATGGCGCTATGTATTAGCAAATCCACAGAAATACAATATAGAAATCTATGAAGCATTGGGTTTTCTGCGGGAAACAAGAAAAGTGACCACTGCAGTCTGCAGCAGTTAGGTGACCTCTAGCTTAGACAGTTCATACTTGTGGTGGCCACGTATCATGCAAGTTGGCTGATATGGCCACTAAGATGACTGTACATACATAACATATCGAACCGTAAAGACACTGCGGCGGATTATCACTGCCTTCGCTCGACAGAAAATGCTCGCGCAACGTCAAAGCGGGTTTCGGCATATTAGAGCGCGCGATTTTATTTACGAAGGTTAAAGGGTAACTCCACCCGAAAAAAGCATTCTTAGATATGAAAGGTTACATAGTACTGTAGTCCATTTCACCAAAAAGTTCTCAAAATAGGTTTCCAGATAAATTGTATAACTAGAAAACGCATCACTATACTAAAGCATGTTTGTGTGGGTCACGGGCGTAGCGAGTTACGTAATACCTATTCAACTGGGGGGGATGTAATCCGATGAATGAATAGCTCATCCCCCCCACTTGAATGGGTATCAATGTCATGTCTACACCCGTGGTGTGGGTCTGCCTTTTGTCTAGGACAAACGCGTCTTGTCCAGGGGGTGTCATTCTGCCACAGTGACCGCGATTTTGAAGACCGGAACGACTGCTTCTCTACGTTGTATTGTGGGCTACTTGGGAACTACAAAAACCAATCACAGAGCAGTTCATACGCGTCGTCACCGGATCGAGGTCAATAAAACAAGTTCATATGCATACGTCACCATGGATCCCATTGTCTCATAAGCGGGATACAATCTAGGACAGTGCGCAAGAAAATAAGCTCGAAAGTCTACGCACTTCATAGGATGATGATTGGTCAAGTCTTTCTAGGTCATTAGGCGATGACGTAGAGAAGCAGTCATCGGAAGCTTCAAAAATCGCGTCACTCCGCCATCTTGCCCATGTACAAAGTCTATGTGACACGTGAGTTGCGCGCGATAAATGGGCCTTCTAGTTATAATCGAGTTGGTTTGTTTTTTCATAATTCTATGGTCTTGTCTCCAAACGTACTCGTGAACATAATTGGCGCACTCGCAGACATTTGGCGCATATCGAACCTTGAGGTTATGTTTGTTATGTAAGTAGTGGTAATCAATTGTAATGTGTAAAAGGTACGCAACCCTGTACAAGGTGCTGTACATATATTTGATATCACACACCGATACCCAAACATATAAGACTGCGTTGTCCTTTGTCTGGTGGTCCCCTTTAAATATGTGACCGACGTGCAGGTAAACCCGGCCGCGAATTAGCGTTTCCCAAACCATTCAGCATATCCTAATGAATTATTATTCATGAGCAGTGATGTAGGTCAAGGGCCACTCATGAATATTCATAACTAGGATTAGGGTTTGAGTGAGTTTGAGGGTTATAATTAAAATGAGACCATACTGTCCACCAGCAATGTACATAGCCTGTTGGTCACGCTGTGGACCACCACATTTGGTGTCATGGGTTCGAATCCTCTCTTATGACTCTTCTTTTCTGTTGCCATGATAATTGGTGAGTAGCGCTTCATTTAGTAAATGTATCATGCACAGTTTCCACTAAAAACTGAAAACTGTGGCCTACATCACTGCTTATGAATAATTCCCAAGGATTTGCTGAATGGTTTGGGAAACGCAAATTCGCAACCCGGCCACACTATAATTCGGTATGGAACGATAATCACCGTACAATATCTTAATTCAGCCTCTTTTTAGTAACAATGCACGAACAACTCTCTTGGCTTTACGCGTAGACAAAAAAGGGAAAGATTGGCCATTAATTTGTCTTCGAAATGTATTTATATATAAAAGAAGTAAAGGAATGATTCTTCGAATCACACCTGTATCTATCTTAGGACTTAGCTAGTAGCCTCCCATTACATCCCCCCGCCCCCCAAAAAAAAAAAAACAAAACAAAACAAGCCTTGCTGGCTTGTATAAATAATGTGTTTGTATAGAATATGTTCGATTTCCAATACCTTTACGAACGTTATTGCAATTATCGTATTCTAGTGTTAATATTGCACTTTGATTGCCGTTTCACCTCAACAACAGTTGTTTGCAATCCTTTCATTTTAATTGCAATATTGTATAATTATATTTGTAATACTGTTCATATTTGCAATTCTATTTAAAATTATTTTATTGAAGTAAAACAAATAGCACACATTGCCTTATTTGTTGCAGCTGATGGTTTGTATTACTATAATCTCATTGCCGATAATGCTATTATTTATGACGTTAGCATTTTAATAATATATTTGCATGACTGATGACTGGACGATTATAACTATCGACCAGTCTGTGGTGGAACCAGTCTGTATAATAGAGTGGGTGCCGATTATGATTAAAATGCCTCAGTGTTAGGTGATTACAGAGGAAAACAACATAACTACTATTATCACCATGTAAAACAAGATTAAGCAATCAACAATCAAACACACAAACACAACAAACTATGAGACAACTAGAAATGAACCAACCAACTAATATATATACAAAAACACTAACAAACAGACGCATAGACAAACACATACATAACATTTGCTAAACCACACCATACTAACATCAATAAACTAGCAGAGGAACATACAGGCACAATATTTACAAACACTCTCATCTTCCCCATTTATCAAGAAGTTAGGGTATTAAAGGGGTAGTACAGTTTTGGTAAGGCTGAACTTTAGTAACCAAACCTGGACAGTAACATTATAAACTAAAAGTTATAACTCCACCATGCTCGAAAGGTACACAAAATTACAAACGACTAAGTAAAAAGCCCATTATCATTCAAAAAGAGCCATTAAAACACAAGAGGGCGCTCTCTGTTTTAAGCATTTTTCATACAAAATTATGCATGATGTTTTTATTGAAATAATGATTAAATAGAGAGATCATCAACAACTATTTGAAAAACGCTTTTGAAACTTTTTGAATGGGTGTAATGCATTTTTTTTATTTTTTGAAAAATTCATCTAATTATTTGGGCCCCAAATAATTATAAGATCAGATATATTTATTGATATTTCAGCCGTTTTTGACCAAATGTGGTTTATTCTGCCATTAAAATTGCATGTTCTCTCAAATTCGAATCTCAGTTTTTCATTACCTCATGAAAAAAATTGTGATGTGCAGCCCTCTCTACCAAAACTGAACTACCCCTTTAACTGAACTCTGCAAGATATCACTTGATAAACACTGTTTATCACTTTGATAAACAGTGTTTATCGATAAACACTGTTTATCAAGTGATAAACAGTGTTTATCGATAAACATTGTTTATCAAAGTGATAAACAGTGTTTATCACTTTGATAAACAGTGTTTATCGATAAACAGTGTTTATCACTTGATAAACAGTGTTTATCGATAAACACTGTTTATCGATAAACACTGTTTATCACTTGATACACAGTGTCGATAAACACTGTTTATCAAAGTGATAAACAGTGTTTATCACTTTGATAAACAAAGTGATAAACAGTGTTTATCAAAGTGATAAACAGTGTTTATCAAAGTGATAAACAGTGTTTATCAAAGTGATAAACAGTGTGTATCAAGTGATAAACATCTTCACCAAATCTGAGCGCCTGCTCACAATAGTATAACATGATTGAATACACTACCAGCTAACACACTTTCAATTTCAATTTCAACAATCAGAACCCATTCTATTAGTTTCACTGGTGTAAATGAATGGAATTCTATTAGTAAATAACTCAAATCTAGCACCACTCTTACTCGTTTCAAAACGCTATTCAAACGCTTTGCGTTTCATGAGCTGTCATCCATGACTGACTAAATCTTTCCCCTTTTCTCCTTCTCCTCTCTTTCTTATCATGTGTGAATGTGTATGTTTGTAATATATAATGGTACTGCTATATGCTGTTCGTCATTTTTTATTGTAAATGATTATGTATTGGGGCTTCAAAATACAAGCTGCTTCTTCACATAGGTCCCGCCTTTAAATTGTAAATGTACATTTATTTTTTGATATTTTGTATTTTACTTTTTGCCGAATAAATTCAATTCAATTCAATTCAAAGCGTTAGTCGATTTAACAAAATGGGAAATCAATGGAAACGGAATTTAGACAATCTGAAGATTATTCGTAATCATCATATTTAGCCTGATAAATTAAATGTGATACATTTTATTTTCGTAATCATCATATTTAGCTTAATAAATTATAATGTGATACATTTTATTTTATTTTGTTTTGCTTAGAAAATATTTAAGTTTTAGTAAGTCATACAATGCACAGAACATAATTATATAATGTAAATTGGCACAGAGTTGATTTCGGTGTACTGCAAACGATCGGTCATATCTCAAGACTCACAAAGCCAATTAAGCTGAAATGAAGAAAGAAAACATCGGGAAATCTAGTGATTTGCACAGAATGTGTATAGTAGCCTACAAAATGCAACCCATTCGATGTTTTTAATAAAGAAATCCGATGTATGTGTGGCCGATTAGTGCTTGGGTCGAATGAGCCGCTGATTATAGCAGTCATTGTGGCTTGTGTGATGGATTATTGCACAATAATAGCCCTAAGAGCCTTTCAAAATACAATTTATTAATTAAATACACAGTTGAAATGCAATAAAATATATGTATATTTCATGACAAATTCCGATTTAGATGTGGCAGATTCGTTCTCTGGTCAGTGCGGTTGTCATAGCTGCAGCCGAGGTATTACGACTGTAACTTGCAAATATTACAGGCGTAAAGCCGTCCAAAAATGCAACCCATTCAATATATATATTTTCTTTCATATTCCGATTTAGGTGTGGCCGATTCTTGCTCTGGCCGATGTGGTGATCATAGCAGTTCCTATGACTGTCAATGCAACAGCTACTGTGAGACGTACAGCGACTGCTGCGCGGATTACTACAGCCTATGCAAAGGTAGACTTATCATTTAACTGATTAACTGATATAACTTATTTACATACACATCCATTCGAGCTTGCCGCCCTTCTATAATATTCCATGGTATGAGTTTTGATAACATAAACAACAGCCAAAACGTCACCAACAGCTGTAAAATCAACAACAATGAAGTACGTGTAATTATACAGATTTCACATAAAACAATACTTGCAATTCATACACACATTAACCTCAACCTTGCAAAATAATTATTTGTTGAAGCGCCCTCTAAAACATAACAATTCTACCCCATTAAACGTACAGGAGCTCAGAGCATCTCTTAGACCGAACTGTCTAATCTGGCACAGAGTCTATGGGATAATGACGTCAACAGGCTCAGCAGCGGTTATTATACCATCAATATGCAGACCAAGTTGTCTGACTACAGCAAGAAAGTCGACTGGAGTTTCAGCAAGTAAGTAATGTACTTATAAAGCTGCCACCCTATACGTAGATATCAACATTAACACATTCATGTTTCTTACCTAACGCTGTTCACAAGGTATCACATCGCTTACAAATATGACAAAGCAATACTCCGATAATATCCTGGAAACCTTAAAAAGGGTGCAAGGGTGGCGGAATATGCAGTAACTGTTAACGATAATAACGATGAACAGTAACGCAAACAGTAACAAATAATACCGCCCTTTTAATAATTAACGTGATGCATTTTTGTACGCCTGTGGATTCTCAATAAGGAATCTTTGTCGCCACCCTCCACCCATCTGAGACATTGATCAATCAAACAAACAATCAATCAATCAATCAATCAATCAATCAATCAATCAATCAATCAATCAATCAATCAATCAATCAATTACTCAATCAGACAATCAATCAATCAATCAATCAACCAATCAATCAATCAACCAATCAATCAATCAACCAATCAATCAATCAATTAATCAATCAATAAATCATTTACTCAATCAGTTAATCAATCAATAGATTAATTAAGCAAATAGGAAATTCGGATACATTTGCAGAATCCTGACTATGTTAAAATCCTTACTATGTTAAAATACATCTTAGATGAAGCCCCATAAGCATTCTATCAACTTTTGTTTAATTTAATTATAAATTGATTTAGCCTTGAGAACGTTTATCATAATACCAATCAAACAATCCGACCGACACATGCTAGTCATTCTTCCACCCCCTGGATAATCGTATCATAGAGACTGGACATGCTGACATATCTCACAAATATGTTAAGCTCTACCATGCATTAAATTGCCTCACTTTTCGCTCACTCTTCAATATCTTGAATCTCGATAGTGTCCTCTCGTACCTCAACACCAACAGCATGACTGGCTCAAGGTCTCCCTTTGCGAACCTCCAGGATAACCAGTCCATGAAGTCTGGATTTGCCGAGTCCGCATCTATATAAATGACAGACATCATTAATGCAGGCCTACAATCAACGTTTAAACCATTTTAATGCATTTTAATCGCGATAGTTTCTTCTCGTACGTCAACACTAACCGCCTGACTGGAACATGGTCTTCCTTCGCGAATCTCCTGGATAACTACATCCTGAACACTGGATTTGCCGAGTCCATGTCGAGCTGGGAGACCTCAGAGATGAACAACTTCCTCAACCAGGTTATGGCCACTGAAGTCATGGGACTGACCTATGACCTTCTCTCTTCTAAAGGTGCGTAGTTCACAACCTGGTTAAGCATGATCGGTATTCACCAAAACAGTTGAGCAGGAATAAAGTTATTATCGATTATGATAAAGGTTGATTCGACTCCTATACTCCTATCCGCAACTATGTCGATATCGTTTGGTTTAAATTTCCACACCCGGTCTTCAGACAGTCTCGGCGAAAAAAAAATCGTCAACAAACGTTACAGAATTTAAATAATCTACTCTCCATCTTTTATGTTACAGGGTACTTCAATTCCTATTCAGCCTTCCGCAACTACGTCGAAAACGTTTGGTTCAGCCTCTACACCCGGTCCTCTGGAAGCCTCGACTCATCGGCGTTCGAGCATACCTTCGTTGGAGAGGTCAAGAACAGTGCGGTCTCTGGGTTCCACAACTGGCTTCAGTTCTACTACCTCGAGCAAGAAGGCCGCCTCAACTACTTCGGCTACGTCCGTGAGGGAAGTGTGAGTATCCAACAATCGGTTTAAACCCTTCTACAATGCGAAATTGCATTGTTTGCGGAGTTAATTCATGGTAAACTAGGTTCCCGTAGTGCAAAGGGTAAATAAAGTCGTTTCTTTTGGACAAATAACAACGCGACATTCCCTCATTATCTGGCATAGTTTGGCTCTTTATTTCAGACATCTAGTACTATATAGTTGATGGTTACACCTTTCATGACAGCTTCAACATGTTCAAGATTAAATGAAACAGACCTGATAAACATTGACCCCATTTACCAGGACATCTTACTCCAGTTAGTTACGAGTTCAATATTGCTGTCAACTTATCATTATATTCTTTGTTCAAAATTGATCAATTTAAATTGAAATAACAATTCCTTAATTTATTTTTCCATGATCAACAGCCCAACCAAATCCTGTTGCAATTCAGCGTTGACGGCTATGTCAAAACTCTGTCGTCACTCATGCTCGGAGTCAGTCCCGAGTTCGAGCTTGCCCTCTACAGCGTGTGCTTCGTCTCCGATCCCAACTCCGTTTGCAGCTTCACTCTCGAGGGCAACTCGGTCCAGGTTCAGACCTACGACTACGACGGCGGTCCAATCGGATCCGCTTACTTCAATGTGTAAACATGATATAGGAGATCGTATTGTTTAAATGGCAATGAATCCCAAGCAAATTGTGGCTTTCATTGACTTCAAGAGATTGAGAGGAATAATCTCTGAATGTTAGAACATAATCGGGAAATAAACAAGAAAACTATAGCTCTTTGAAATGCCCATTTATTCACATGGGGAACTCAAATTGGTAACGACCTCTGATAAGTTTGTGGACTACTCCCCAAATGTTTTGTACAACAATTTTCCCATTTTTACAGTTTTCTTCATAGTAACACTTTTCCATTCCCCAAACTCACGATTTGTTGTGCATAAATGTATTCTACAAAACATATGTTGAACTCAACGAAGCGTAAATATATACTGGGTGGCCCCCCAAAAAACGGAACGGGGCACTTCCCAAAATATAGTAACAAATGTATTATGTCCATCGGATAGAGTGTCTTTTCAAATGAACAACGATACCAAGAACAGTCAATTTGGTCGTGTAGTTTTTGTTTTAGGGCGCTGTGAGTGACAACATGTCAGGTTCTCTTTTTTGTCAATTTGTATTGAGCCAGCGCTTGATGAATCGCACGAACCGCCGTTCATAGCGCTGAGCATCGCGCACTATTGTTAGTGTGCACTCAGCCGTGTGCCGAGAGAATGGGCATGGTCGCTGAATGGTATTACGGGCAATGAGTGCGGTTAAACTGGCATTGACTAGGTCGAAATCGACATAAATCGGCACCTGACATGGTCTCACTCACTGCGTTCCTAAACAAAAACGACCTGACCAAAATTACTGTTCTTGGTATCGTTGTTCATTGGAAAGGACACCCTATCCAATGAACATAAACATTGTGGTATTATATTTTGGGAAGTGCCCCGTTCCGTTTTTTGGGGGCCACCCTGTATTTTGAGAAATTGAAATTTCGTGTACAAAACGTATGGAGAGTAGTCCACAACTTTGCAAGAGTGCGTTGCCAATTTGAATCACTCATAGAATATAATTTGATATTTTCAAAGAGCCGTATTATTCTTATTTCTTGACCAATTGTGCTCAAATGTTCACGGTCTATTCATCGTATTTAGTGTCTTAGAGAGCATCCAACAAATTTCCGGATTTCATTGTCCTTTAAAGTCGTCAAATACACCTGCCCCTGTTCATCTTATTGTTTTTCATTCTGTCATACCTATTACAAGAAATGATGCATTAAAATCCCGGATAAGAACTCAATTAGCATGATTAGTAGCATCTCCTCGAGGGAAGCTCGGTCCAGGTCCATACCTACGACTTTATACTTCAACGTATTGTAGCGCATTATAGTAGTCCATATATACCTCTCTGCATCACCATGTTCAATGGTTCGTGTTTAGGTATGTTCCCATGGTTACGAGACATTATAATAACCAAGTCAACACTAATTAAGCTTCAATAACAATCTTCATCTGCCAAATTCCGTAGCTTTACGCTCGAAGCCAACTCGATTGTGATCCATATCAATGATTGAGACGATGATATAGATCAGCGTACCTGAACATATACATATCAGATAATTGTCAACATGTTGACTACTCTTGCCTTATTATATGGAGATAAAAACTCTTGTTATTGATTTGAAAAAAATCACAAATTAACAGATAGCATCGGGTAGCCTGGAAATATCGAAGTAGACAATATTGCACGATAATTATCACTGATATCCTGGCCCCGTTCTCGAAATAAAAAATACATCGAATTGCAATACGCATAACTTAATTGCAATATTCAAACATATCCATTTTATTCACACTAAAGATGATAATGATGTGCACTTAAAAAATAATAAGACATTTGGAACATTATTCATGATTATCTAATAAATAATGACGAAATCTGCTTTCATTTGTTGCCTTTGTCCGAATATGCCAACGTCTGTAAGGATGTATAGTTAGTTTGTGTGCCTGTGTTCGTGTGCAATGTTGACTCGTGTGTTTGATTCCAATTAAAGTGAGAAGTAGGCTTTCCACGTTTGCTAACACTATTCTCCAATTCATATTGGAAGAGAAATTGAAAGAAGAAATGCACAAACAATGAATAAATTAAAACAAAAATACAAAGCAAATAGTGAGAAATGTTTTTCATATGTCCACCGTTTATATTCTGAAAGAGCAATCTTGATTGTTTGATTTCAAACGGTTACTGTCACTGGTTTGCCAAAGACGTGATGAATGTCTAAATACCAAAAGCTGCCATTGACATTAATTGTCTCTTTATAATGTATCCGTCCTAATCACAACTGCACAACTTGACATCTCTCCATTAACGTTATGTTATTTATATACCAAATAATGATAAGAAACCGAACGTAATGATGATATCAATTTGGAATGATATGACTTATGATTCCATTGTGATCATGCTTAATTGTAAGCATTTAATCATGTAAATTGTGAGTTTTCGCTTTTACTCTCGGAACTTTATTTCATACCTTCGAACAATTTATCCAATGAGCGCTCACCACATGTTCTGGGGTGGATGTCATACTACAAATATTAACCAGAAGGTAGACATACTACGTATACTTATACTTAAAGTAACTAAAATACAATTCATTATCACACGACGGCTTTCGTCAGCATCATCAGGTTCATCATCTGTTCAGTCGAGATAGTCAAAATGAATACTCAAATGTTCAGACCAGTTTTGATTGCATCGATACTTCTTGTATTCTTTCTGACATGTTCACTGATAGGGGCATCCTATTCGGAGACTATATGTGGCAATCACAGTAACACATCCGTGATCGAGGTGGAGAGAGGAAAAAGGACCGTAAAGAATGTATCTATTGATATCACTGACATTTATACTCCGGACAATGCTCGTGTCATCATGTTTATCATATCATCGGACGTCGGAAATGCTGATGAATTCAAGTGCCAGGTGAATAAGACTGGTCTGTGTACTCCCGAAACCACCGATAAAACGGGCCAAGTTTTACTTTTCCAGGTTTGTCAAGATACGTCTATGGATCGGAAAACAATTTTTGTAACAATTACAATTACAGCGCTGAAAGATTATGGTACTTATAATGTGACCATAAGCATGTCGGGAAAAGATGAACAGAAATGCGATGTTCATATGTTAGAGATCTTTGTCATTGCCCCGTTGCCTGTTTGTATGATGAGTTACAAGCCAGCGAGAAACGACTTCAATATGACCTGCGAGTGGGAACAAGAACGCAATGTCATTAGTCGGGTAAAGCTTCTCTCCCGAGATCGGGTAACGTTCGAACTCACGGGTATGCTACCAACTAGTACTAAAGCCAGCAATGTGTCAACCAGTACATTCGTGAACATTCATGACGTGTTGGCTGGATGTATTATGCCAGATAGTTGTATTGTATCCCGAACCGGGCATGATGATCATGTTGACAGATTTTGTTCTTTTCCTGCACTCATGGAGCATACAACAAATACCGAAAATATCCAGAAGTCTTATCATGATACTATTACATTTGAATGCTGCACGCAGAGTGAAGAAACACCATACGTATGGTGGTATTCACCAAGTGGTACTCTTTCCCCGCTAAATTCAACCTGGCATTCTTTCCTGGACGACTCTTGGAAAGCCTCTGGAAATCGTGATGAATACGCTGGTATAGTAATTTGCGGACGGAAACTAACAGCAGGTGATATTGATGTACATGGGTTTGGAAAACTTTCGCTCGATAGAAATGTGGTGTGCATCGTTTCACTCTCGGCAACTATTTCATCAGCTGCCATATCTCGAATTGGGTTGCATGATCAAAATGTCAAATACAATTACATCATAACCGTGGAAATATATACAGAAGGTGATCAATCTGTTAATGAGACTGAAATTATATCAAGAACGAACCCCGAGCTTTGCACTACAATGTCAACAGACTCAGCACCAACAGGTCACAAGGTTGGAGATGATAGTGTTACACCGAAGGCCTCAGACGAGTCTGCAACGGTTGATACAGATTTGCAAAGTATCATGTTCATTGCCCTCCTGATAATTTCCTCGCTTTCCCTTTCCCTCAACTTAGTGATTTGCTTCTATTTGAGACTAGGGCAGGATGCTAAGAGAAAATGCCTTGTTCCTTTAGGAACAGATAACCACATTGTGGAGCAACTAAGGGCCGAAAATACTGACAATAGTAGAGCGATAGAGCTTTCAGCTCTATCACCCGGTGATAACCAACCCCATCCACCACGATTGCCGCAGTCACGGACTATTGAAAGCATTTCAAGTAACCGAACGCACTGCAATTATCATGAAAACGAAGCTCCGCCGCTGCCCTTCCGATCGGCAAACGACAGAGAAAGAGAAGATCAACAAGGCATTGAAGACAATCTTGAGGCTAAATCAGAAAACAGCGCAGAGAAGCGTAAACAGGTAGCCGAAGCTGTTTCAATAAGGCGTAACGACGGGAATGATCTGAACGAAGACGGTATGGATAACCTGGACAACATGTATTACACTCTGGATGACCTTGACGACAAGCCCCATGGTGCATCTATTTCCAACATACGCATCAAGCGAACAATTTCCGAGAACCATCAAAATAGGGGCAAACAATTTCCCCACGACTCGGACGCCATTTACGAAAAGACAGGAGACGGAGACAGCCTGTACACAACGCCGCACATGTTTCGGGAAGCTGACCAAGGTGAATCCCTAAGATCAACGCCAGGGCAAGCTGCTACCGCTTCAGCTAGTGCCTACTCCAGCGACGATCTAACGAAAACCAGCTCGGATGTTACTTACGAAGAGACTGGAGAAACAAACAACCCTGGCACTCTGTACGCAACACCGCACAAGGCCATGGCAGCGGACGCACTTCTAGCTCGCGACTCTATCGGTAGTCTTCGGGCAACACCCGGACCATCGATTTCAATTGCTAGTACATGCATTGCTGTCACGCTTCCCGTGGATACTGACATGGACTATGACTGTCTGCAACGATCTCGTGTAGAGGAAACAATTCGCAAGAATTATTCATCGGCACAAATATCGTCCCCATGAATCTTGGTCATTATCATTATAGATAAAACAACCATGCTGTTGTCTATTGTTCCGTGTAAAATTGATTACGTTAAAATCCGGGACATGGACATATATGCTTCGGAATATAACAATGTGTTTATAAAGGGGTAGTTCAGTTTTGGTACAGAGGGCGCTTCAATAAAATGTTGTTGTGAGGTTATAAAAAACTGGATGTCAAGTTTGAAAGAGCATACAATTTTAATGAGAGAATAAACTTCATTTGATCAATTCGGTTAGAAAAGCACCTCAAATATCATTAAATATATCCGATCGGAATAAACCTTGAGCTCTAGGTTTATTCGATGATTTAAGAAAAACAAAATAAAATACTTACACTTTTTCTCAATTTTACAATAGAGTTTTAAGATAGCTGCTGGTGATCTCTCAATTTAATCATTATTCAACAACACATCACATGAACATTTTTTAGAAAGCGCCCTCTTGTGTTTAAAGCTATTTTAGTGGGTATGAGTTTTGTATACCTTTCGAGCATACTCGTAGTTCAGTTATACCTATAGTTTGTAATGTTATGTTGCAGGTTTTGGTTACTAACATTAAGGTTGACCAAAACTGTACTATCCTTTTAAGGAATCGCTTTGATACAGAATAGAATGTTCGATATATTTTGTTTGATGTATTTTATTTTACGTAAACTAATCATATGTAAATAAGAATTGTCTCGTAGCCTGATTATCAGAAATGTATGGGGTGATGAGTAGGCTTCACGATATACCAATTAAATGTTGAATGTTTGTATATAAAACGTGTATCAATGAGGAATCGCATTGATACAGAAACGGATGTTCGATTATTTTGTTTGATATATTTTATTTTACGTAAACTAACTATATGTTAATAAGAATTGTCTCGTAGCCTGATTATCAGAAATGTATGGGGTGATGAGTAGGCTCCGCGATATACCAATTCAATTTTGAATGTTTGTATATAAAACGTGTATCAATGAAAATAGTACATAGTACTTCAAAGTGAGTCATACACTTTGTGAAAATTCAACAAAAATCATGTGGTGGTTTCATATTTCTCTTGTACCTTGTAGTTTAGCTTATGGTAACATAATAGTAAATTTGGTTTCGATTTTTCAAGTGTCTCCTTAATTATCGTGATAATTAAGATTGCATTTTAAAGCGTCTGTAGAGTATACGAATTCGGAGACTAAATCCTCCATAGTATCCGAATTCGGGTACTTCACGGGAACGATCGGACATCGATGTACTCTTTGTTCACTTCGGTAAACATTATTCTGTTTTACTGAAAATCTCACTTATCATTCTTAATAATCTTCCAATAATATTTGTATATGTTTACAATCTCAAATATCACTTTTGGAAAAAATATAAATTAAAATGTAATGAATCACTAACTTGATTATGGGATGAGACTTGACAGCAATAACTATTGGCCTGCTGAAGTGGTACAGTGATAATGTACACTCATGCTAATTATGTACCGTTGACCTATCTCCGCGATGTTCAATCTTCACAAACAAAACATTTATTATCCAGTTTCGTTTCCATAATCATCATAACAAAGAAATTAAATTCCAAACAGACAATCATCGAGCTGAGCCGCTCGATCTAGAAGAGAGGATCATTGGAAATACATCTTCTAATGTGAATAATGGATCTGTCTATTACGATCTGCAGCATTCTTTACATCGAAACTGGTTGGGAAATACACTGTAAGTGCCTCTCCAAAAATGCACATTCGCCACAACTTGACAAATTTTGACCATTTTTTTCTCGGAAGAATGATTCGTAAATGAAATACATGTCACGACATATTATTTATCAAAATGCCTGTTGCCATAGGGAATGTATATTATGTTGGATGACGTTTAGATGTTTGGTCAAAACATCGAAATAGCTTTCAGTACTCTCGTAACTATTATAGCCGATAACAATACAAATCTAGGCCAATTTATTATTTGGTGGAAAGCGGAGCCTTATAAATATTGTAGTCATACAGGAAAAAAAAAATCCAGCCCTGATTGGAGACAAAAGAATGCAATATATCTATTCAAATCGCACTAATTAGGAATTGAGCATGATTGTCATCACTACCGGCCGCACTTAACGTAGTTATTGCCTGCTGTTGTTTCATATTTATTACAATTCTGAATTACTCAATTATACGAGATTGTATAACTGTAATTAAAATAAGTTTCAAGTTGCGCTAATGAATATATTCCGATAATTGTGTTGTGTTGCTTATATTGTTCATGTTTAATTACACAGGGGAGATAATTATGATAGTGTAGACAATTTATATTAAATGTGAAGTCACAACGAGATGATAATTGCTAATTATTACAGCCCTTCTGTTTCTTTCTTTGTCTCTCTATTTCCTTATGTTGGTGATCATTTATTTTAAAAGATTACATTTCCGCCCCAAAGTGACGCAGTTATACAACGGTGTCGAGAAAATGCAATATAGGTCCTGTCTTCTTATTATATCGTGACAGACGGTCAGTTAGGTCTACCGATGATAACAATCAGGAAAACTCTTGGCCAGGGATTATTAGCACGCGCTTGATAATTCGAGTTAACATGTGTTTCAATTGCACGATGTCAATTGTCTTTAAATCAGTGTTCAAGAGCATCGATTTTTGGGTTCTAGATGGCTACGGGAAAGGCGTGCGGAAGAATGAGAGTAAGTATTGAATTAATCTTTGTTCAAAACTCCTAATTTCGGAGAAAACAAGAACTGTCATCATAGTTTCACTAACTTAAAGGGATAGTTGAGTTCTGGTAAGGAGAGTACAGTTTTGGTGAAACTGAATTTTAGTAACCAAAACCTGCATCATTACATTACAAACTAATAGTTATAACTAGAAAGGAACACAACATTACAAATGACGTAGTAAAGATCATGTTATCATTCAAAAAGAGCCGTTAAAACGTAAGAGGGCGCTCTCTAAACACTCATCGGTTTCAACCATTTTGAATAAAATATTGTCCCTGTGATGTTTTGTTGAAATAGTGATTAGATAGAGAAATAACCAACAACTATGAAAATACCTATTTTGTAACTTTTTGAAAAGAGGAAGCATTTTTTTTTTTTTTTGTAACGGCTGGTTCAACATTCTCTAATAAACCTGGGGCCCCAGCTTTATTACAAATTGTTATATTTATGGATATTTCAGCCGTCTCTGAACCGATTTTGATCAAACAAAGATGATTTTATTATTTAAATATTATGCTCTTTCAAATTTTACACTCAGTTTTTCATTACCTCACAAAAAATAAGTAGTCTAGCGCCCTCTCTACCAAAACTCAACTATCCCTTTAATGATCGCGCGCGTTTATGATCAAATGTGCTATATTGTATACATTCTTTTTATAAAGCGTGCAATGTTCTAAATGATCGCGCCCTTTTGTTGAACTGCTTATACAAATGTTCAATATTCCAAGCGATCCTGCAACTGAAGACATTTTAAATTTGTTCAATAAGTTATTTAAATTTACCAAAAGATGGCGCATATGATTATTTAAGTGTAATAATGTACTTATTAATTGAATAAAATAATTTGTCAAATGATGCGGCATCACATGACTAATTTTCTTATGATTTACTTAGTTTGTCATGGTAATCATACTTATATTTACTTCTTGTGTGGAGTTTCAGCCAACATGAAATCACGAAATACGTTGATATTTTGAATATACATGTATTATATCCCTACGTAATCTCATTTTAATCAAATGTTCATCTCTCATATATTCAGCCTAGAGAAAAACAAGATGTCGGTGGATTTGAAGTTCGCCTCATGATCATTATGACACTTTTGTTATATGGTAAGTGCATTACGTCATCAAACTAATGGTAATTCGATTGTTTGCCATGTGTATACAAAACGTGGATAGTTACAAGATTGTTTTTTGTTTGTATGAAAAAGGCCCCAAGAGGCAAAACGATCAGGCTCGTTCATGATACGTTCCAATTATTTACTCATTGCTGACATTAATATTCAATGACACTTTTAACGATGATATTGAGAGTGATAATGTCATTATAATGTTCGATCGGCGGTTTTCTGTTATTTCATATTAGTCGCACCGGTCATGAAGGCTCAAGGCCAGGCTGATACAAGGATTTTGTTACAACTAATACTCATTTATTCCTGTCAATCCTCCATAATTGTAAAAATTTTATTATATTCAGCGTGATAATTGAATGATTGTCCTTTGGTTCTTTTTGTTGTTCCTATTATTTAGTCGGACCGATGGTGGACGCTCAGTGGCAAGCCGATACCAGGATTCCAGATGGCTTTTGTAGGCCGATACGAGGACGAAACGGAACGATGATCAAAATGGTGCCGAAGGCGGTGCCGATGGGAAACTTTCCCACAATCCCTGGGTTTCAACAACAGCTGGTCTGCGTTCCGGAAGGTAAAAGACAAGTTATTCTCAAGCTAAGTTCGAATATTATGAACAATAGATAATAACTAGCGATCATCCTCGTCTTTTTGTAAGTACACATATTTTGTAGCCCAAGCGAGACGATATGTAGAGATCTGAAGTAGCATTGTCAACATTCAAAAAACTTACTTAGAACTCTAGTAGTTCTCGAATACGTCGTTTATTTGTATATCACCAGTACAGCATGAAACAGATTTGGTTTTTCTCTACTGTAGAATTTACCTTGCTGTATCGCTCATGTTCATTACTCGGTTATATTACATAAATTGACCATGATTTGCACACATTACTCGGTGGACATATCAGGTTACAGAAATACCAATTGTATCAACTCTTCTTCCGTATGTGCACGCAGCCGCATGTTAACAGATCTATTCGATCCCTTTCATTTATACGATAATTTGTTAACGATTAAATCATTAATAGAAAACTGATGTTACATTTTGCCGCATTATTCATCGTAATGTACTAAATAGCCACTAAATAAGAACATGTTTAGCTACCATGTTTACTATTTGCAGAGTCTGAACAACATTTTGAAAATAAAATGTAATATTACCTGTTGCAAGTCTTTTGGAAGTCTTGTTTAGACAACTGTTCCTAATTATGTTGTTTCCAAATAATCATTATAAAGTTTCGGCAAGACTAATATCGTGGGAACTTGTTTTCAATATATGTACTTTTCGGTACGTATTGTATAGCATGACTTTTGTTTCTCGATAAACCGATATGTGGTTTTATTGATTTAATTTGCAGTCAATGAAACGAAAGGAGAAGCATCAACACAGTCCTTACTACATACTAGCACACACCAGTCATTGTCGTCGCCATCCTCATCATCACAATCGTCATCATCATCCCCTTCAACCATACCAACTGATCCCGGCTCGACTGCGCCATCTTACCGACCCACTCCCGATCAGAGTTTGACATCAACGATTGTGAAATCTCGAGGTCATACAACCACTCAGAATCCAAAAGACCACGAAACCCAGCACGCTAGTAGCACTAGTTTGACTTCGACGATGGCGGTGAGGACGGTCGTGAAGAGCATGTCGACTTCCTCGACGACGGCGATGTCAACAACGGCGATGGCGACCACTAGGGCGAACGATCAACCGGTGTCTTCTTCACTAACATCTCCCATCACGAATATGCCTACTGCTGTGGCCATCACACCTCCCTCAACTGGTCTTGAAGGTTAGTTATACCAATCTGAATCGAAATGTTGTACAGTGTTTAAGTCAATCGATGATGTGGAAGTGTTGTGGTACTTGAGGCATTATCAATTCAGCCATGTGTATTTAAATACGAAGGTCGTGGGTTCGATGTCCATATGACATGCCGATAAGTGTTATAAATACTTCGCTCATACCAGTAATGTTGTAGGCGCCAGTTGCTTCTTTTTATACGGTTCTGACGATCCATTTGATAGTTTAAAATCCGAACATTTCAATCGTTATACTTGTATTGGTAATACAAAAACAAAACAGGGTACGAGAAAACCACTAGAGATCGAACTAAGTTTCGTGGGTTTGGGCAACGTTACTAGATCCTTTTATCACTTAAATAGGCAGCAGCGAATCATAACTCAGCATTGTATAAAACTACCAAATAACAAATAAACCTTCCATAAAACAATTGAATCCCGTTATCATGACAGCATGATCGATTATTCCAAATACCTTATAATTTTCACAAATATCAACAACAACACCAAGAACAACAAATAATTCGCCTCTTTTATTTCCTATGTACGCAGTCATTCCATCCCATGTATAATATGATTATGTTAGTGATTCCACTCCCAAACTACCACTTATTTTTTGATAATTAAACCTCCCCCGAGCTTAAGTTCAAACAATAAAGCCATGACATTAATCCAAACATAATTACAGAATATTACTTAATAAATGTTTTGTATTAATTCGAAAACTAGGCGCCGACCAATCGTGCAATGGGAGATGCAGTGAGAGATTCAACGCTGACAACCCGTGCCACTGTAACAGTGTATGTAGTAACGCAGATGACTGCTGCGGAGACTACGACCACTACTGCCGTAAGAAATATAAGCCATTAAATCATACAGATTCCTTAGATGGAAGTAGTGAAGTGAGAGCTGTAAATCAGAGTTTACACCACACAACATCGCCTGTTCATTACACTATTTTATTACGATTACAAGTCCAGGAAAATTAGTTTATTGAGTATACAAGTAACACTAACTATACAGTTCGGCCTTTAAAAAGGGCCTATAGTTAAACAAAGAAAATGGGAATCCTTCACAAAAACAAACCAAGAACAGCCGGTGCTTGAAAATCCTCCTTCCTGCCCGTCATAGCATCAAGTAGCGATCAATATATACGCTTTTGTTAATGTGCATTTAGCTGTATAGCCAAGGTTGGCCGAGAAAGAGAACATGGTATGGAGTTAGCAGGAGCAAAATCACCGGGGTACGTTCAAGGGGCTCCAACACGTGTCCTGTATGGGAACGCGACCGTGCGTTTGACAGTATTTTGGTACATGTATGCTGGATTAACATTGTATAGGGGAGAGAAATAGAGAGGTTGAGATACGGGGGTAGAGAAACATATCACCGTGTTCTATGACATTGGTAAGTCAGATATCGATCGATCGGTACTTTATAAAGTTGTAATGCATGGGGATGCAGACGTCGTTGTTCGAACTTGTGTTACTATACAGGGTGGCTCCAAAAAAAGCGGAACGGGGCACTTTCCAAAATATAGTAACGAAATGATTGTGTCCATCGGATAGAATGTCCTTTCCAATGAAAAACGATACCAAGAACAGTCATTTTGGACGAGTGTTTTTTTCTTGTATGACGTCTCAAGTGAGACCATGTCAGGTTCCCATTTTTGCAATTTTTTACCAAGTCACTGCCTGATAAATTGCACTTCCTGTCCGTAATATCATCGATCAGCTGTGCCCATTATCTCGGCACACAGCTGAACACACAAAAAATGAGAACTGTTTTTTTGCGAGTAAAATCATACCCTACCCATTAAGTCGAGTGTTTTAAAGTGGAACGTCACCCATTTATTTACCCGGTGAGTCTCTTTTACTCATTGAAGTGCATACAATTAATATTGGATGAGTAATGCTCGAACATTCATGACCAAATGAGTAAAAATATTCGTGTGTAGCGTGGCTTTTTGCTTCCCTGTACGTCATGGACTCTTTATTCGTTGAATGAGTGAAAATCTCTTCGAAGTGAACGTGTACTCGTCATAGGAGTGATCTTACTCGGCTAGCTAGCTAACTCTGATCTCTATACTGTATACATACACGGTATATTACCACGTATAAGGCATGCCTGAGCGGTCCGTCTCATCTGCAGCTGAATAAGTGTAAGTTAATTTGATTATTCTAAATTTAGAATCAGTATAAATACTATTACTGACGGGGATCCCTTGAGTTTTAGACCTTTTCTAAAACTGTTTAGGCCATGAATAATTGGTAGATACGCTACATGTATACTATATTTCATTTGAAATTGAAGCCGCGAAAATTGTAATATTACGAACCACGTCAAGCGCGAGGCCCAATGCTGGGCCAAGCCAGGCCAAACAGCAAGGCCGCGCCGGGGCGTCGGGGCTCACTCCCGTCTTATACTAAGTAAGATACCAGGGCCAGTGCGGCCAGGCCATGACCACTCGAGGTCGGAAGAGGGGCTACCAATTATTCATAGCCTAAGCAGTTTTAGAAAAGGTCTAAAACTCAAGGGATCCCCGTCAGTAATATTATTAATACTGATTCTAAATTTAGAATAATCAAATTAACTTACACTTACAACATTATGTTAAATTACACACCTCCAGCTTGAGTAAATATAAAAATACTCATATGCCATGTATAGTGGCAAATGAATACAACTCGCATGCGTGCGTTTTTCAACTTAATTTGATGCGTCAATGCACTCAACTATGTATGTCACTATAGTGCAACGATTTTTTTTTTTTTTTAGTAAAATCACCCCAAAATATTTGGGTGTTATTACTCAAAAAACCAAATAAATCGTTGCACTATAGTGACATACATAGTTGAGTGCATTGACGCATCAAATTAAGTTGAAAAAACGCACGCGTGCGAGATTTATTCATTTGCCACTATAGTGATACGGCATATGAGTATTTTTTGTAACACTCACAACATTATGTTAAATTACACACCAGCTTGAGTAAATATCACTCACAACATTATGTTAAATTACACACCAGCTTGAGTAAATACAAAAATACTCATATGCCGTGTCACTATAGTGGCAAATGAATAAAACTCGCATGCGTGCGTTTTTCAACTTAATTTGATGAGTCAATGCACTCAACTATGTGTGTCACTATAGTGGCAACGATTTATTTGTTTTTTTGAGTAAAATCACTCAAATATTTTTGTGTGTGAATGCACACTAACAATGGCGCGCGTATTGCTCGTTGTTCGATGCTATGACGGGCAGTAAGTGCGCTTCATCAAGCACTGACTTGGTAAAGATTGACACAAAAGGGAACTGACATGGTGTCACTCAAAGCGCCCTAAAACAAAAACTACACAACCAAAATTCTTGGTATCGTTTTTCATTGGAAAAGACACCCTATCCGATGAACATAATCACTTTGGTGCTTCATTTTGGGAAGTGCCCCGTTCCGTTGTTTGGGGGCCACCCTGTATAGGCTCACTTAGTCATGTTATTAGCACTGTACCAGTAAATAGCAACATTTGCATAATTAAGGCGTTGCCAATAATTTATGACATCGCACATTTGATTTACGAATTTTAACCCGAACATTACTATCTCATCTTCAATAAATATATGTACAGAAATATCATCATCATGGTAATACGTTTTTCTTGTTATCCATCTGTTCGAAGTTGCCGCCGAAAGTTGTGATGGTAGATGTGGTGAAAGTTACAACAGCGCCAACCCGTGCCACTGCAACAACCTATGCCAGGGATACGGCAACTGCTGCTCAGACTACGACAACTTATGCGCTGTTTAACGGGTGTAATGTTCTTTCAAGTTCAAACAGCGCTGTTGATTGTATATATGCAAATACCTTTTGACTGTTACTTCATACTTCATTACTAACATAGCTAAATCACGATTAGTCAGTTTTACAAGTAATCGACGTGACTAGTAAACGAACTTCACGGAACGATATACATTGACGCCGCATGTATTTATACTGAATTTAACTAGACTAAGCCACGACTTCACACACTCTGCACATTACATACACATGAAATGCCAAAGTCCCGCACGAAATTATCGCGAGGGCTAATATTCGAATCATCAAAGATGAATACTCAAAGAAGAGTAAGATCACCGTCAACACGTAAACAAACTCATACGTATGAGGTATCTGTATGTTCTCATCGTTAGCTTGTTTGCTTGTTGATCGTGTTTTGTTACTTAAAGTGAATCATGTAAAGTGTAAAATTCTGCCGAAAGAAACATTTGAGACTTCAATCCTATGTCAATATCATTGTAATATACAATTGGGTGATTTGTGAAAATTTGAAAGAAAAAGAACACTGTTTACCTCGTAAAAAAAGAGGAATATTGAATTCATATTTTATCACCGAATCGCAGTAATTTGTCGCAGTAATACTCGTCCGTTTGATGATATCCGCACCCGTAGTACAGACGTACAGAATTCGCGCGCACAAGATATAGCACGGCTCAACAGTCGCGTGTACGCGCTGCCGTATACACAGTGAATGCGAACAGTGTATTCGGACAGTAGCCAATATTTCAGGTACGACAATTGTACTTTAGGCGAAACAAGTTAGCTTACGTCTTTCAGCTGAAAGATTATCAATGATAATTATCTTCATACTAAAGGGACACTTAAACAAATCTAACCCTATTTTATTCTTCTCTTACCATAAGCTCAATAACACGGTAGAAGAGAAACGAGGAAGCTCCAAAAAAAATTCGTGGAGTTAGACACTTTACATGATTCACTTTAAAATGCTTTAACAGTTGAGGTATCATAATCGGGATAAACTATGACTTGTGCTAACATCGCCTTACTTGCTTTAGTATGGCCGCTCATATACTGTACATATTGTTGGCGTTTCGTAGAACTTACCCACCATTTCGAAGATTAGAGGGCGTGTTTCTCCTGAAGTTTGCTCAACCTGATTACGTGACAGATCGTCGCCAGCCGTTAATAAACGAGTGTAAATTTTGGTTTATATCCTAATAATTTATGTCAAATTTGGTGTTGTTTTTAAACGTAATACCTTTGCTTTTAAACTGGCAGTTTGTTGTCATTATTTTGATAGTTTGTTAAAATTAGCTATTAAATCATTAAGAGTGGATGAATAATCATTAACAAGAAAAATACACTGTGATACACATAATACATACTGGTAGTGACGCACTATGCTTTCGAAACTAACCGAAATGTACTTACACAGTTATAAGTGATATGTTATTGTTTGACAGTAATTATTATCACAAACATCACATTTCATACAGTGGTTTCAAATGTAGCAGATTATTTTCGGCCAATTTTCAGCGGTTTTGGGTCGGTAAATGGTCACTGTCGACTGATATATTAGGCTTTCAATGTGTGATAATTATAATTTATGTTTTTAACAAGGCGTGTTTTCTCATTTTGCTTAATATGAATGCATGCATCACTATATTTGAGACTATTTTAAATATTTAAATATACAATTAACAATAACCATACATGCATGAAGGGTTTATGTAAACGTACTTCGGTCAAACCTTATAACAAACAATTAAGTTTACGTTGGAAACCGAAACCCTGTTTCTATTGCTAATACGAATAACACATGGTTTGTCAGAATCGCTTAGGTTCTAAATAAGTTCTCTGGATTTTGACAATATCACTAGATCCCTTTACATAAACTAAACGGTAATTTGAGTATTGAAAACATCCATACATAAAGTTTAACTTTCGGTTGTCTTTAATAATGTCACGTAATAGCTTTACAAAATGAACTCATTATAAATGGTTCAATTTATCATAATCTAACGTCACAAGCGTGTTATTTTAACATTAAAACACTCCGATATTAAAGGGATGTGGTGTGGCAAGATCGGTAGAGCGCGCGCTTTCTGATCTCGAGATCCCGAGTTCGAACCCTGCCCACTCCGTTTGTCCTTCAGCAAGACAATTAATCCACATTGCTGCTCTCTACCCAGGAGTATAAATGGGTACTTGGTCGGGTGTTAATTAGCCTTCAGCGCCCGTTGGGCAGCTTGGGCTAGTATGCTCCCCTGGGAGTTGAGATGGTGCACAAGATAATTGTGCGGGTTTGAACTGTACCTGATGACCAAGGGTAATAATGCGCCTCTGAATAGGCAACTAGATAGATGGCGCTCCATAAAAGCTATATATTATTATTATTATCTAGTTGAATCGAGCAAACTCACTTGCAGCTGTATTGGTTCTGACATGCCTTGATATTTTCATCTTACTAATAGAAGTATGAAACCAGATTTGGTTGGTCTTATTTTATCTTAGTTATAGATATATTACTATGCCAATAGATCACTGGATCAGTTTTACCGTGTACATACTTGTGGAAATGAGTGGAAATGTTCACACAACAGTATGTGTACAGATCAGATCACAGAAATACACATTGGTACCAACTCTTCGTCATGGTTGTGGACATGTGGTCATATGGTCATAAAATGGTCATTGTTGTTTAGCCTTCACGATATTTAGATTGAACTGTTAGTGTTTGAATATTAATATCTCGTTATTTACTACGCAGTGGTTTATTCAGAACTTTGTATGAATGTCTTTTAATGTAATTTGTATCCCCCCTTTTCAAAAATTAAACATCCGATCTCAACGGTGTCCTCAAGCATCAACCAGAGTGTATAATGATTATGACGATTAATGTATTTAAATACAGATACATCTTAATTCGAGTGGAAAGTTAATTAACATGATTTAAAGGTTCCCTGCCATGCAAATGCATGCTGACTTCAGTTTTTCTGTATAATACAATCAAGGGAACATGTTTTGTGTATTTAAAACATTGCATACATTATCTGTCTTCAGTTTGATAATCCCTACCTCTTAAAAAAACACTTGAATGAAATTCCTCCTGCCGCATCATTATGTCAGTCACTACCCTGTTTACTAATATTTAAAGATTAACAATGCACGGTGAAATGCACCTTCACCCATTGGTAAGCTGAGTGTCTACTAACAATAACATTACATGTTTGAATACCATTATAAGTGACGCACTTTCAATTTCAATACCAGATGCTATATCAGAAAAGCTCAATCAGCATTTGGACAATAAAGGCACTGATAAGCTATTGTATGGAAAGATGCAAGGCCCGGTATTGTGAGCAGGTTCTGCTGTTACTGCTGCCTCATGTCCATATCACCTGTTAGCTGACCAGCGATTGACAGATGATGTCAGATTAGGAATTTCACTCTTAAGAGTTGTTTTAGAAATTAGTGATAACACGTTTAAAAATAGAAAAAACATATTATAGGGATCTAGTTACTTTGCAAAAAGTGATGAGTGGTTGATACAATATATATTATTGTTATCTGATATGTCCACTAGGTGTTGTGTGGAAATTTCAAGTTAAATGGACTTTATATGTCCGAGTAACGAGCAACTTTGTACACGGTTCTGATGATCCGTTGGATAATTTGTCATCTGAACACTTCAATCGTAAATATCTTTTAAACAAAAGGGAAATTTGCAAAATCGAAAGCTGTCTCACGCTTTTGTTGTTGATAAGAATACAACAGGGTATGAGGGAACCGCTAGAATTTCAATTAAATTTTGAGGGTTTGGACATTGTTACTAAGTCCCTTTAAGGTCTAACATTTTACACAAGTTAGATGTATACACTAATAGTTTATAAAGATATTATACAGGCGTCAACATGTGCGTTCATGTAAGAGAACCTGCAATTGCAATGCAGATCATTTGATTTGATAATCTGATTAGTTAAAATTTATATTTATTTGTTTATACTTGCAAGTTATTGCAACTTTACATTCGATTGCAACTCTTTCTACAACGGGACCCGGAACCTGAACAAATCAGTTAACCCGGAAGTGACGAAGAAGAAAGTTGTCGTTTTCACGAAACATCGAATAACAATACTTTACTAGTTCGACTTGAAGCTTCAATTCTTAACTTAACATGATATTCCAATACAACCAATGAATTTTTTGGGATGACATTGTTCTTAAACAACAGTTGAGTGGCAGTTATTTACAAATACAGTTGGATCACATTGCCTAGTATAACAAATTATGCAGTTTATATGACAATTACAGTCGGAATATTGCCCAGTAAAACTGACACTGCGTACCATACAAGTTTTGGCATCCGTGCGCCCTTTTCTCCCATCCCGAGGCAGATTATGCACAACATTCACCCCTTAAAAGTGACCTACTTCCTTACTGCGCACAGTACGCGCGCTGTGCAAGAGTATGCGTGATGTTTCCTATTTTCGGAATGCAATCCCAAAAGTTCAAGTCATTACGTTAAATTTAAAGGGGAAAAAGGACAGTTCTTTGCACCAAGATGAATGTAGCTCGCGGATATCTTGTTTTTAGAAATTTGCGTCACTTTTTTAGACCATCTTCTGATTTGTGTCGGAAATATCACCTATTGATTTTAGAGGCGGAATGGAATCACGGCGTGGTAGCTCAGGATCTTAGCACGACACTAGTAAGCATCGTTTATAACAAATAATCCCGGAAACGGGACAACTAATGAATTTGAGGGAGGCTTGCGTAGTTGCTATGTATCCTGGAATCCGCTCAGTATTGACTTTGCACGTAATCGACATAAAACGCGAGAGAGGTCACACATGTACACAGTCAATGGCGAGCCTAACCGAGCGGACACAGGCATAGAAAAGGCCAATTTTCGTGGCGCTTAAAATCGTATAATTTCATCCCAATGACCAGTGCCTTCAAAATATTATGTAAACAAGTATTGGGGCGTTCGATTATTGCATAAATCAGTCCATGAAAATGTCAACTTTTAGCTGTGTTGTCATTCAATCAAAGAAGTGAGCGAGTGGCAACACCTTTATGGTACATTGTCTTCCTTTGTAATGTGTGTCAAGAATTTGTCCCTGCTTGTATGGATGTTTACGTAGTCTGTGTGTTTGTGAAAGTGTGTGATGTTGCCACGAATGTATGGATATTTAAATTACAGGAAGAAGCACACTTCCCGCGTTTGGAGATATATTGACATGATTGGTATATTCTTATACTTGGAAGACACAAGATGCAATGCACACACGTTGATAAAAGTCAACGAGAAATAAAAACATGAACGACAAATGGTAAAACATTTGATTCACATTTCAACTTGTTTAATGTTGAATATTGAGGGCTAAGTAGTTTTTATCATGTTTATTTAAAACGATTACTGCCGTTGGTACTTGAAGAGATAACTTATGAGCTGTGATGCAAATGTATATACATCAAAAGCTGCTGTCATTGACAGTAAGTGTCTCTTCATAATTTAAAACTTGACAACTATCAATTAAGGTTATGTTATATACCAAATAATGATACGAAACCGAACGCAATGACATATATAACGACTCCATGACTTATGGTTCCATTGTGACCATGCTTAATTGTAGGCATTATATTGTGTCACTTGGGGGTTTTCGTTTCTCGGAACTATAATTAAAACCTTTGAATTGAGTTTAGCCAATGAGCGCACACCACATTGTATATGATGGATGTAATGCTACAAATACTAACCAGAAGGAAGACCTTTACTTATATTAACTAAACTACAATTCAGTATCACGCATAAGCTTTCGTCGACATCATCAGGTTCATCATCATCAAGAGTTCCAGTCGAGATAGTCAGAATGAATCCTCAAATGTTCAGACCACTTTTGATTTCATCGATACTTCTTGTATTCTGTCTGACATGTTCACTGATAGGGGCATCCTATTCGGAGACTCTGTGTGGCAATCACGCGACAACATCAATTGAGGTTGAGAGGGGACGGACAGCCGTAAACAATGTATCCGTTGATATTACTGACATTTATCCTCCGGACAATACCCGTTATATCACGTTTATCATATCATCGGACGTCGAAAATGCTGATGAATTCAAGTGCCATGTTAATACGACTGGTATGTGTACCTTCGAAACCAGGGATACAAAAGGCAAAATGTTACTTTTCCAGGTTTATCAAGATACGTCTCTGAATCGGAAGACCATTTTTCTAACAGTTGAAATTACAGCGCTGACAGATTATGTTACTCATTTTGTAACCATAAGCATGGTGGGAAAAGGTGAAGAGAAATGCCATGTCATTACGTTAGAGATAAGTGTTATTGCCCCATTACCTGTGTGTGTGATTACGTACAAGGAAGTGAGAAACTGCTTCAATATGACCTGTGAATGGGAACAGCAAGGGGACGAGACTGGCCAAGCAAAGCTTTTCTCTGGAGATCAGGTATCATTTGAACTCACCGGTGTACATTCTAGTGCGACAACGAGAAATATGTCCATTAGTATGTTTGTGAACATTCATGACATCTTTGCTGGGCTAAGTATTCCAGATAGATGTACTGTGTCCCGGACTGGAGATGAGGACCAGGGTGATAGGTCTTGTTCCTTTCCCGGATTCATGAATCTTACATCACATAGCGGAAATCTCGAAAACTCTTATCACGATGTCACAACGTTTCAATGTTGCACGCAGAGTGAAGACACACCAGACGTATGGTGGTATTCACAAGGTGGTAATCTTTCCCCGCTAACTTCTACCCCGCATTCTCTCGCGAACGACTCTTGTAAGGCTTCTGAAAATCAGGATGAGCATATTATCCTGATCCTTTGCGGCCGGACAAAAGCGACAGGTAGCATTGCTGTACATGGGTTTGGGAAACTTTCGCTCGATATTAATGCGCTGTGCAACGTATCACTATTGGCAACTATTTCATCAGCTGCAACATCTGAGAATGGGTCTCATGATCAAAATTGCAATTACAGTTACACCGTAACCGTGAACATATCTTCCTCTAAATTACAGACCATCCAACAAACTACAGAACATAACCCAACTGTTAAAGAGACTAAAATGCTGTCAAGTACGAACACAGAACTGTACACTGCAATGTCATCATTAGCAAATACACCTATTCAAGTTGATGATGTTACACCACAGGCTACAGAAGGGTCTACAGCGTCAAAAAACGATATGTATGTTAGCTTGTTATTTGCCCTTCTCATTATCTCTTCAATTTCATTTTTTTATTTCAACATAGTGATTTGCTTATGTTGGAGGTTTCGTTCGAATGATGAGAGATCATGCGTTGTTTCGTCAAAAACCGATAAACTCTCTATGGAGCAACTAACACGTGTCAGGATAAATGAAAACAATACAGAAATAGAGCTTTCGCCTCTATCATCAGTTGATAACCAACCCCATATATCGCAATTACGGACTCTTGAAAGCATTATAAGTGAACGGAGGCAAGACACTAATCATGACAGTGATGACGGTCCTCCGCTGCCCTTTCGATCGGTGAGCAACGACAGAGAAATGGAAGACCAGGGGGTATTTGAAGATAACTTTGAGGCAAGATCAGACAACGGCGCAGAGGAGCGTATACGGGTATCCGGAGCTGTTCCAGTAAGACGCAACAAGAATGGCGATCCGAACGAAGATAGTATGGATAACCTGGACAAAATATATTACTCTCTGGATGACCTTGGCGACAAGCCAATATTGCCATTGTCAACTGTTTCTATTTTCACCCCACGCCTCGAAAGTATACACCCCGACGGCCCTGACAATATTGGTGAGAAATCGTTCCACAACACGGATGTTACTTACACAGATGCTGGAGGAACATGCAATCTTGAGGGTCTTAACGCAATATCGCAAACGCGTCGGGGATCTGACCAAAGTGATTCCCGAATGTCAAAGAAAATGGAAGCAGCTGGCACGTCACCTAGTGTTCTCACCGGCGATGATATAACAAATGCAACTGGCCCATGTAACCAGTGCACAACCATAGACGAGCAGAACAAAACAAATATGTTTGGTTCTCACCAGGAATCTCTAGATCATGTATATGATACCCATATTTTCCCTAAGATCAATGCATTGGATTCTCGGCACACCTCTTGAGCGTCGTTCGATTTCAGGCCTTGGATCACCATATGAAATATGTAACCCGCGCAAACCTAGAGACGACCAAACCGAATCCAATACCCTTAATACGGTTTGTTGTTACCTGGAATCAGTTGACCATGTACAGGGTAAAGTTCCTTGCCCGAGGGGCGATGCTTTGGATACTACCGATGCAATGACAACGGACACAGTTCTAGCTCGTGACTCTATCGTTAGTCTTCGAGGAACTCCTGGATCATCGATTTCAATGGCGAGTGAAAACACCGCTGTCATGCTTCCCGGTAACACTGATATGGACTGTGACTGTTTGCAACTATCTCGTATAGCAGAAACAATTCACAATAATTAATCATCCCAACAACATCGCCACAATTATCGTCCCTATGAATGAGATCAATCATTGTTAGAGATTAAACGCGAATACGGTTAGTCCTTGTTTCAAGTATAATTGATAATATCATCAATCCGTACACGATGATAATATCTTTGCTTTTGAAAACAATTAACTGTGCTTAAAGGGGTAGTTTAGTTTTGGTACGGCTGAACTTTAGTAACCAAACCTGGATAGTAGCCTTATAAACAAATAGTTATAACTCCACCATGCTCGAAAGGTATACAAAATTACAAACGACTAAGTAAAAAGCACGTTATCATTAGAAAAGAGCCATTTAAACACAAGAGGGCGCTTCTAAAAAGGCATCGGTTTCAACAATTTTCCATACAAAACTATGCATGTGATGTTAAATTGAAATAATCATTAAATAGAGAGATCATCAACAAATGATAAAAAAACGATTTTGAACATTTTTGAAAAAGTGCAAGCATTTTTTTAATTTTTTCAAAAAACCATTTAATTATTTGGGCCCCAAATAATTATAAGATCAGATATATTTTTGATATTTCAGCCGTTTCTGGGTCGATTTTGACCAAATAAAGTTTATTCTGCCATTAAAATTGCATGTTCTCTCAAATTTGACACTCAGTTTTTCATTACCTCACAAAAAAATTGTGATGTGCAGCGCCCTCTATACCAAAACTAAACTACCCCTTTAAGGCAAAGCATAGATACACATACGTATGTAAAATGATTTATACATTATGTAACAAATTATTTCCTATCCTGATTATCAGATGAATAATGATGAGTAGGTCATGAGTAAGCTACGCGATATTTCAATTAAATTGTAAATGTTATATATAAAGATAGTATTATAGTATGTAGCTTGAAGCCAAATAACAGTTTTGGGAAAGTAGTTACAGTCAAATCTGCTAATGTGACCACCTGTCTATAGCGACCACCTGCTCATAACGACCGCTCTCTGCCCCCCCCCCCCCCCCCCCCCCGTGAAAATCATGTGTTAAGCGACCTGCGTGATGCGACCACATGCCTAACGCGACCAGCGGGCCATTTGGGTCTCGACGCGCATATAAATCTGTGTATAGCGACCACAAATTTAGCGCTTAAGCGACCAAGGCATCAAAACGGTCGCCTCTAGTTGCTCAAAGCTCCGATTCTGAGCATGTCAATGCATAAAACAAACTGTTAAAATGACAATGAACTTCAGACAAATGCTTTAGTACTGACACCAAGTGCTTCCGACTCATAAACAGAGAGTATTCATGTCCTCCACAGACCAGTAACTTGATACTGATACAGATATGTATCGAACAAAGGCACTTCACTCAACATCACAACATGATTTGACATCTAACAAATATTTTAATCTCCGAGGTGGGGTATGTGTTTCTCACTCTTTTCAATAATAATCCGTGCACTTGTTACGACCAAACGATACATGTTGACTTCAGAAATCTATAGAAAACTATACACATGCGCATATTATACGTAGATGATTCTCTCGTATATGAGTAAATAAATGACACATTTTGCAATTATAATGTCTCTAAAAAAGATAATACAAACATGTGATATGTATATAGAATATAATGCAAATATATAATTTCAATTTGTGTTGTGGTTATGGTTGCAACAAAATGCTAAATGAAACTATGTACACGTGCGTGTATACAGATTCCAATTAATTACACATGTGCATAATAGGCACAGTATGCGACCAGAAATTCACAATGGACGCAAACCCGTCTAGTACGACCACCTGTCTATAGGGACCAATTTTCGACGGTCCCTTAATCGTTCGCTATAGACAGGTTTGACACATGTTTAAGCGGATTGTTTTGCATGAAAATGTTTAATATTGAAACGTCTATAAGTTAGTCATTCACTGATATTGAATATGACTCCTGACTACTGATTGGGCCATCACTAACACGGGTCGTTGCTTAAGACGTCGCAGGATGCTGTCATCGAGCTTGTTGATGCTGTCAAAGGGATGCTCGTCTCACGCTTTGGTCAGAGCCCAAAATAAATCTTGTTAAGTATGACGAAAGTTGTCTCAGTCAACGATGGCTCGGGCTAGGACATTACAGGCATACTCAATATGGGTCGCATCAGGGGAAGAATCAGGCCATTGTAACTGTAGTCTAGGTTTCTGGATTCTTATATTCCTTCCTCCCATATATCGCACGACTGATATAGGGCGCGTAATACCGCTCTGAACGGAACGCCCAGTGAATCTGTTCGCCAACTAAAAAAAGACGGATCAATGATGTTGCGCATAACTCTCGTTGGCGGTGCTATAAGAGGGATTACCATAATTCGATAGGTAAAATCAGGAAATACAGTTGAGGATCTAAACTACAGTGCGAGTAAAAAAAAACGAAACCGGACTTTGATAGCTTATAAATCCACAATTCTAAACATATATATGTTGATATTGGTATCATGTTAAAGCTTGATAAATTGCCTTTAGAATGATACGTCATACATTTTGATCGCTTTACACTTTATCGAACGCGACCTTATTATCCAAAGTCATGCAAAAACTACCCGTGTCCAAGTTTGCCGTTGTCTTGTTCCATCATGAATGAATGCGTCTGTTTACCGTTTTTTTTCCTCAAAAGAACATTAAATTCAAGAATATCCTTTGGTGAATCAAAACAAAATACCAGCTGGTTGCCAGTGTTTGTCATGTTTACCAGGGTGGAAGGGGATCCCACACTGTCCTCCCTTCAGCAACCACACTGTTTGGATTGGAGGCAGAGGCCACTGAATAGGACATGCAGGATGAAGGTATCTTTGAAAATCAAACAACAGATGCAACAATTCACAAAACAAGAACACTGCAAATTGGACACGGATAGTTTTTGCAGGCCTTTGGATAATTAGGTCGCGTTCGGTGAGGCATGAAGTGATCAGAGTGTATGATATATCATTTTAAAGGCATTTTCCCAAGCTTTATCATGATACCAATATCAACATATTTACCTTTAGATTTGTGGATTTATCAGCTATCAAAGTCCGGTTTCGGTTGTTTTGACTCGCACTGTATACCATATGTCCCAAAATTAATTACAACGGGACTTTCTGCAACGATAACTTTTAAGATAGAAGATCAATCAGAATGATATATCAGGGTATGAAACTATAACTTATTACCTACATCTTGCAGAAAACCCTATTTTATTTGCTTCAGTGTTCATGGAGAATGGGGATCTTTATAAATCATGTCAGATGTCCATTCCCTCCAGGTTTTGTAGGAAGACGCGTTGTCCATTGCACTGTAAAAAAAATACCGCGATATTTACTTAATTGAATTATGTTAAGAAACTGCCTTAATTTTTTCAAGTAGTAGTAACTTGATGCTATTTTGAGTATCTTCTACTTAAAATATCATACAATCGTCATAACCTAAAATAAATAAATATGTTTATTTACGCTATTTAATGAAGTAAAATGTACGAATTCGATTTAAGTTAAAATCACTAGAAAATAATAATCAATAAAATTGTGTAAAATACATTTTTGTAGCGAAATGGATTCAGAACGCAGTATCCTTCAATCCTAAAGCTAGGTATAGGCTATAGCATTCGCTTTGTCATTCGCTCTTCCTATATACCGTAGGCATGCATGATTAACTTATATGAAGAGCTTAATTCCAAAAGGCGCTAAATCCACTTTTCATCAAATTGGATTTCTTGCAAGATTAAATGCTCATCAAACATGTGCATTTATATAACCATTTCACTCGTCAAAATAATGTTTAGAAATATGAAAAAAATTGGATCAAAATTTGTGTTTAGTTCCAAAAGGCGCTAAATCCAAAATTGTTTAGTTCCAAAAGGCGCTTAATCGATCATGTGATCAAACAGGCACGTTTTGACCAATCAGAGCGCAGTATCAGCGTAGCAGACGATGCCTATACGTACTAGAGAAACGCCGTTTGCCTGATCGCTGACATTTCATTGTAATTCTGTCTGGTTTAATTCCTTTTGAAAGCGTTGTGTAAGGACACACACCAATGACTAAGGGTTGAATAGTTATTTACACAACCAGAGATCTCCCCAAGTGGCTGAGGAATGATGAATTCTGTGAAGAAGTAGAAAACGTACAGGCTGAGCTTCGACATCCTATTTGGTAAGCATTGCCCCATACACTCATTTTCGTGTTAGTATTGTAAGTGTCATATTGCATGTAAAATGGAAGAGCATCGCCAATTAAAACAATATAAACAGTATAAAATGAAATAAAAAATACTTTTAGTTCTCAAGAGAAAGTGGGTTTTAACTTTACAGTATCTATTTGGGTATTGATCCGTTTTATATTATAGATCTGCTGCACCTAAAATACAGTGGCGTACTACAATACTTTGTCTTTGTAGATGTGGCGTAGCTGTAGCCGTAGTCGTAGACATGAGTGCTACTAGCTGCTACTTGTACTATGCAAGTACTCGCTAGCGGCAAGTGAAAACTGCAATGCAGATATTGAATAGCATGCCATAGGCATTAGGCCTGCATTAGCACAAGCAGTACCTAGCAATACAAGCCCTGTGTAGTTGAATGTATTTAACCCATTGCCTAATACAATATGGTTAGTGTGTGTTTTTAAAATTAATTTTGGATTGAGTCGTCCTACCAGGAATATGTACCCTGTAGATGTGGATTGAGTTGACCATACGTGCATAATTCAATAAGTTCAACCACGGGTGGTGGATGGTGACAGCGACCGCGAATCTCGGTAGTCATGTCCCATGTCGGTGTCCATGACGCGACGACTGATGTCCATAACACGCTGAGCACGTTACAGTGCATTTTTTTCAGTTTGACATAATGATTTTTTATCAATATCTGATTTATTTGTGTCATTTTCTCGAATGGCTTTTTCAGAATGAGTAAAGCAATTTAGCAAGATAATCATAATTCATTACGTCTTTACTGATTGTTTATTTTGTTTGCATGGTTACTGTGGATCTGGTTAATATCCTTATTTTTCTGATTTTCTGAAATGTGTTGAATTAGGATAACAAGTGAGAACATGATGATTGAAGTTGTGCTTGGACTGCTTGGAGAGAAGATCATGATGCATGGTTGGCATCTGAGTGGAATGTGCAGAATGACGGTGGTACAGTAAAATGCTGCACAGTGTTAGGGCATAGATATGGATGTAACAGGTCATTAGAACCTTGATTCATAATCTAAAATAATTCTAATCATCACAGGATAACATTGATTTTTAATATATAACCAACCATACGTATAACCTGTATATTCTGATATCATGCGTCAAAATTTTAATTCCAAAAGGCGCTAAATCCATGTTTATTTCCAAAAGGCGCTAAATCCGGTAACAAAATTATTTTGAAAAAATATTTAAAAATAACTACTATAGCAGGATTTCTTTCATGAGTGTTTTTTTAATGTGTTATGATAGGTTTTCATTATGTATGAAATTCTCAATAATTGAAAGAAGTGAAAGTGGTCTAATAAAAAACATCGATTTACTCAAAAAGTCCAAAACTGGATTTAGCGCCTTTTGGAATTAAACTCTTCATATAATGGTGCGTCTTTAAATGAACATTTTTAACAGTTAATATTCGTAAAAAGACCCAAATAGAACCGACAAATAACTTTGAAAAGATTTTATTTCCAGAAAATGAACGTTCCACTGATTATTCATCGTACGTTTTAATTTCACTTATAATCATAAAGGCGTTTTAATGTATTATTAGATTATTAGTTACAAATTATAAATCTTCGATATGTTTCAAATCTGATTCATGAATATTCATGAAGTAAAGTTAACTTAAATCTACACTATTCTTATATTATTGTTACTCAAAATAGTAAAAAGTAGAAATTACTTAATTATTTGTATTTGCTTTTGTTCAAATTACTTAAATTTATCTAGTTTATTTTTCTACTTATTTTTGTAATGTCATTTTTACATGAATTTATTGAGTTGTTATGTTTAAGTTTGTAGAACTTAAATTGAGCGAGTACGCATGACAAAAATGTGTTTTTGCTTAAATTCTAATTGGAAAAAATAAGTAATAATCACTAACTGAAAGAATATTTTTTACAGTGTGTGTTCACGCCTTACAAACTAAGTTGTTCATTGTGTTCTCGCACAAAAATATCTTTTGAGAAAGTAACTTCTTGTTTCCTGCATTTTCAACTAACGAAATAAATAATGAATGAAATGAAGTAAAAGGGAATCATATTTCTGAGTTTTGCAAACATAAGTAAGGTGTGAACATTAATGATTAAAGAGAAAATTAAATCATCAACTCATGGAAGACTTGATTTGAGCTCTTCCTCCTTTATGGCTTTCATTATTTTGTTCATATCCTTCAACAACAAAACCTCACACGAGTACACACAATTGATATAAAGGTATGAACACAATTTGAATTAATTCGTTAGTTGCCCTGGCAGTGGTGAGCAATTTCCATTTATGTGGGTGCCAAGAGCATACAAGTGTCAAACTTGGAAGAAACGGACCCATGACATTATTTACAAAGATCCCCAATTCTCTATGACCACTGAAGCAAATCAAATAGGGTTTTCTGCAAGATGTAAGTAATAAGTTATAGTTTCATACCATGAAATATCATTCTGACTGATCTACTATCTTTAAAGTTATCGTTGCAGAAAGTCCCGTTGTAATTAATTTTGGGACATACGGTAGTAACTGTTGCAACCCCTTCTCATCAAGAAATTCTCTAAATGCAGGTGCCCTTTGTGACAAAGCGTTGTCGTCTTGTAGCCGGAAATGGTTTCAATGGGGCCTTCTTGCGTGTAGGAGACAGTGGTTTTACAGAATGTCGCGGTGCAAGATGGCGTCGACATTTCCACCTGGCATCACCAGTTGAGTTTTTCAGCCAAAGTAAATACCTGCCCATACTACCATTGAACCGTCACAACCTCACGTCGTTTCGTTAATGCAGCAGTCTTGTAGAGTATCACCACGTATCTCCTGAACTCCCTAGTTCATTGACGTCCGGCAAATCTGTGTTGAATTGTTTGGAGTTGCACCTTTTCCTAAATATACAATATTGTACCTTCAAGGTGCAAAACGGTGAAGGATCAACTCTGCACCTTTACCGAAAGGTGAAATGTTCACTTTATAGGTATTCCCAGTGTGACAACGGTGTGCACCTATATACGTAGGTGTAATATTGACCCATATTTTATAGGAAGAAGTACACTTTCCGCATTTGCGATCTATATGGACATGATTGGAATACTCCTATACTTCGAAGACACAAGACGCAATTCACAAACGTTGACTAAATTAAACGAAACAAAATAAAAACATAAACGGAAAATGTGGGAAATTAGATACATAAGTCAATTTGTTTTAATGTGGAATATTGTCAGCTAAAAAGTTTGTATTAAAACAGTTACTGCCGTTAGTACTTGAATAGATAATTTAAGATTCCTTTGTCACTGGTTTTGTCAAAGACGTGATAAAATTGTAATTACATCGAAAGCTACTGTCATTGACAGTAAGTGTCTCTTCACAATTTAAAATTACCACAACTTGACAACTATCAATTAACATTATGTTATAATGTCACATAATAATACGAAACCGAACGTCATGCTATCAATTTAGATTCTATGAATTATGATTTCATTGTGATTATGCCTAAGTGTAGACATTCAATCATGTCGATTGGGAGTTTTCGGTCTTACTCTCGGAACTATAATTAAAACGTTTGAAGAGTTTAGCCAATGAGCGCTCATCAAATTGTATGGGGTGGATGTCATGCTGCAAATATTAACCAGAAGGAAGACCTTTACTTATATTAACTAAACTACAATTCAGTATCACACATAAGCTTTCATCAACATCATCAGGTTCATCCTCATCAAGAGTTCCAGTCGAGATAGTCAAAATGACTCCTCAAATGTTCAGACCACTCTTGATTGCATCGATACTTCTTGTATTATGTCTGACATGTTCACTGATAGGGTCATCTTATTCGGATAATTTGTGTGGCAATCACAGTAAAACATCCGTGATTGAGGTGGAGAGATGGCAAAGATATATAAGGAATGTTTCCGTGAACATTACTGACATTTATTATCCGGGCAGCATGGACAATGTTGGTTTTCTTATGACATCGGTCGACGGTCATTCTCAAGAGTTTTAGTGCAACGTAAATAAGGGGACTTTGTACTGCAGAAACCACGGACGAAAAAGACAAAAACGTATGTTTTCAGCTTCATCAAGAGACATCTGTAACTCAGACATTTCTTTTGATAAGAGTTGAAATCACAGCGCTGAAAGATTCTGTTACGCATTTTGTGAACATGGAATATGTTGATGGAAAATGCGTCGTTCTTACTTTGGAGATCACTGTTCGAGTCCCGCCCCCTGTTTGTCTAATGACTTACGAGCAAGTGAGACATGACTACAATATGACATGTGCATGGGAACAACAAGGGAATAGTATTGGTCAAGGAAAGCTTTTCTTGGGAGATCGGGTAGCGTTCGAACTCGACGGCATACCTTCTACTGCGACAACGAGAAATGAGTCCATCAGTTCATTTGTGGATGTGTATGACGTGTTGGATGGATCTAGTATGCCAGATAGATGTACCGTGTCCCGGACTGGAGATGATGACCAGGGTGATAGGTCTTGTTCCTTTCCTGGATTCATGAATCTTACATCATATACCGGAAATCTTGAAAACAGTTACTCTTATCACGATGTCACCACGTTTCAATGTTGCACGCAGAGTGAAGACACACCAGACGTATGGTGGTATTCACAAGGTGGTCATATTTCCCCGCTTAATTCTACCCCGCATTCTCTAGCGAACGACTCTTGTATGGCCTCTGAAAATCTAGATGAGCATATTATCCTGATCCTTTGCGGCAGGACACAAGCAACGGGTGGCATTGCTGTATATGGGTTTGGGAAACTTTTGCTCGATATGAATTCGCTGTGCAACGTATCACTGTCTGCAACTATTACATCTGCTGCAACATCTGCGATGTTTCATGATTCATACTGCAATTACAATGTCAGCATAGATGTGGAAGTGTTTTCATCAAGAATACAGACATTTGAACAAACTACAGAACGTGATTCATTTGTTACTGAAATGGAAATTGTGTCGAGTTTGAATCCAGACACATACACAGTATCATCAAATACAGCATCACCTAATGACAAGGTCCAAGATGATTGTATGTGTAATACACCTACAGAGTCTGATAGGTCTGTAAAGTCCATGGATAATATGCATAGTGCCATGTTTATTGCCCTCCTGATAACTTCTTCGCTTTCCTTTTCCCTAAACGTAGTCATTTGCTTATGTTTGATACTACGACGGGATGATAAGAGAACAAGCGGGTTTCCTTCGACAACAAATATCCTTTCTATGGATCAACTAACCCAAGCCAGGAATAACGACAGTAGTACAACAATAGAGTTTTCGGCTCCATCACCAGTTCATAATCAACCCCATTCAACTCACGTATCGCAGTTACGGACTGTTGAAAGCACTTCAAGTGATCAAACACACGAACATAATCATGAAAGCTATGTTCCCCCGCTGCCCTTACGCTCAGTCAGCTATGTAAGCAGCATCAAGGAAAGGGGAGATCAGAAGGTAGTTGAAGATAACCATGAGACAAGGTCCGAAAACAGTGCAGGAAAGTGTACAATTGTAGCCGAGGCTGTTTCAATAAGACACAACCACGAGGATGATCCAATAGAAGGCGGAATGGATAACCTGGACAACATATATTATACTCTGGATGACCTTGACGAAAAGCCCAGTGATTCATCTATTTCCAACATACGCATCGTGAGCATGGTGAGAGAAATTTCAGAGAACCATCAAAATATGGGTGAAGAATTTCCCCACGAGTCGGACGCCATTTACGAAAAGACAAGAGACGCAGACAACATAAGCTTAACGACAGCAGAAGCAGCAACTGCTTTAGCTAGTATCGTCACCAGCGATGATCGATCAAAAACCAACTCGGATGTTACTCATGACGAGACAAGATACACAAACAACCCGGACAGTATTTACGCAACTCCGCACAAGTTTCGGGAACCTGAACAAGGTTATTCCATTAGGTCGAATGCAGTAGGAGCAGCTGCTTCACCCGGTGTCCGCAATGAACTAACAACCTCAGGGGAAGCATGCAATCCGTACACGCCTACAGGCAAGCAGACCGGAGACAATACAAATGGTGATCATAATGTTCACAAAGACGTTCTAGACCATGTATACGATACATATGATTGCCCGGTGAGAAATGCATCGGAATATCGCTACACCATAGCGGACACATCTCATGTTCGAGATTCTATTGCTGGTCTTGGAGCAACACTTGGATCCGCATATGAAATGTGCAACCCGTGCACGCATAGAGACGGCCAAAACGAAGGCAATACCATTGCTACGGTTGGTTGTTCCCAGGACACTGTTGACCATGTACAGGTTAAATGCCCAGGGGACGATGCCTTGCATTATCGCAAGGCCATGACAACGGACGCACTTTTAGCTCGCGACTCTATCTGTAGTCTCCGGGCAATTCCTGGATCATCGACTTCAATTGCGAGTGAAAACAGCGCTCTCATCCTTCCCGTCGATACTGACATGGACTATGACTGTCTGCAACGATCTCGTGTAGAGGTAACAATTCGCAAGAATTATTCATCGGAACAATTATCGTCCCCATGAATGCTGGTCATCTTCATTAAAGGGATCTAGTAACTTTGTTGGCATGTGCAAAAAGTGATGAATGGTTGATAGAATGTTTATTGTTGTTATCTCATATGTCCACAGGGTATTGTGTGAAAATTTCAAGTCAAATGGATATTGCATGGCCAAGTAATGAGCGAAAATGCAAAGTGAAATTCACTAACTCACTGCATTCACTTTGTACACGGTTTCAAAACACCACCGGAGTTTTTCTTATCTGAATACTTCGATCGTACATATCTTTGTAACGAAAGGGAAATTTTAAAAACCGAAACCTGTCCCATGATGTTATTGTTAATACGAATACAACAAGGTATGAGGGAACCGCTAGAATTACATTTTTTTTTGAGGATTTGGACAATGTTACTATGTCCCTTTAAAGGTAAAAGCCATGTTGTTGTTTATTGTTCCGTGTATAATTGATTACGGTACAATTCCGGGACATGGATATAATGCTTTGGAATATACAGTATGTGTTTATAAAGGAGTAGTTCAGTTTTGTTATAGAGGGCGCTTCAAGAAATAATTTTGATGTGAGGTAATGAAAAACTGAGTGGCATACAATTTGAATGACAGAATAAACTTTATTTGATCGATTCGGTTCGAAAAACACCTAAAGTATCGGATATACCTGGGGCTCCAGTTATATTAGATGATTTAAGAAAAAAAATGCGTACACTTTTAAGATAGTTGCTGGTGATCGCTCTATGTTATTATTATTTCAACAACACATCACATGCACAGTTTTGAGAAAGCGCCCTCTAATATTTTAATAGCAATTTTGTGAATGGCTTTTTACTTGTCGTTTCTGTTTTTGTATACCTTTCGAGCATAGTCAACTTATACCTAATAGTTTGTAATGTTATGTTGCAGGTATTGGTTACTTAAATTAAGTTTGACCAAAACTATACTATTCTTTTAAGGAATCGTATTGATACATACACGAATGTTTTATATATTCTGCTTGATATATTTTATTTTACGTAAACTAATTATGATGTAAATAAGAATTGTCTCGTAGCCTGATTATCAGAAATGTATGAGGTGACGAGTAGTCTTCGCGATATACCAATTAAATTCTGAGTGTTTGTGTATGAAACATGTATCAATTAAAATAGTACATAGTATGTATAGTTCAAAGTGAGCCATAAACTTTGTGAAAATTCAACAAAAATCATTTGGAGGTTTCATATTTCTCTTGTACCTTGTAATTTGACTTATGGTAACAGAATATGAATTTGATTTCGATTTTTCAAGTGTCTCCCTAACTATCGTGATAATTAAGATTGAATTGTAAAGCGTCTGTAAACAGGTTTGACCGTATTCAGGAGTAGACGAATTCGGAGAATAAACCTTCATAGTATCCGAATTCGGGTACTTCACGGGAACGATCGGACATCGATGTACTCTTTGTTCACTTAGGTAAACATTATTCTGTTTTACTGAAAATCTCAGTTATCATTCTCAATAATCTTCCAATAATATTTGTATATGTTTACAATCTCAAATATCACTTTTGGAAAAAATATAAATTAAAATGTAATGAATTACTAACTTGATTATGGGATGAGACTTGAGAGCAATAACTATTGGCCTGCTGAAGTGGTACAGTGATAATGTACAGTCTTGCTAATTATGTACCATTGACCTATCTCCACGATGTTCAATCTTCACAAACAAAACATTTATTATCCAGTTTGGTTTCCATAATCATCATAACAAAGAAATTAAATTCTAAACAGACAATCATCGAGCTCGATCTAGAAGAGAGTAGATCATTGGAAATACATCTTCTAATGTGAATAATGGATCTGTCTATTACGATCTGCAGCATTCTTTACATCGAAACTGGTTGGGAAATACACTGTAAGTGCCTCTCCAAAAATGCACATTCGCCACAACTTGACAAATTTTGACCATTTTTTTCTCGGAAGAATGATTCGTAAATGAAATACATGTCACGACATATTATTTATCAAAATGCCTGTTTGCCATAGGGAATGTATATTAGGTATGTTGGATGACGTTTAGATGTTTGGTCAAAACATTGAAATAGCTTTCAGTACTCTCGTAACTATTATAGCCGATAACAATACAAATCTAGGCCAATTTATTATTTGGTGGAAAGCGGAGCCTTATAAATATTGTAGTCATACAGGAAATAAAACAACCCAGACCTGATTGGAGACAAAAGAATGCAATATTCATTCAAAACGCACTAATTAGGAATTGAGCATGATTGTCATCACTACGGCCGCACTTAACGTAGTTATTGCCTGCTGTTGTTTCATATTTATTACAATTCTGAATTACTCAATTATACGAGATTGTATAACTGTAATTAAAATAAGTTTCAAGTTGCGCTAATGAATATATTCTGATAATTGTGGTTTGTTTCTTATATTGTTCATGTTTAATTACACAGGGGAGATAATTATAATAATATAGACAATTTATATTAAATGTAAAGTCACAACAAGAAGATAATTACTGATAATTACAGCTCTTCTGTTTCTTTCTCTGTCTCTCTTTTACATTATGTTGGTGATCATTTTCCGCCCAAAAGGGACGCAGTTATACAACGGCGTCAAGAAAATGCAATATAGGTCCTGTCTTCTTGTTATATCGTGACAGACGGTCAGTTACGTCTACCTTTGAGAACCATCAGGAAAACTCTTCGGTATGGATTATTAGCACTCGCTTGATAATTCGAGTTAGCATTTTGTTTAATTGCACGATGATTTAAAGTTAAATGTCTTGTAATAATGTAACAACGTTCAAGAGCATTGATATTTCGGTTCTAGATGGCTACGAGGAAGGCGTGCATAAGAACGAGAGTAAGTATTGAATTAATCTTTGCTCATAATTCCTAATTTTGGAGAACAAAAACTGTCATCATAGTTTCACTAACTAAATGATCGCGCACGTTTATTATCAAATGTGTTATATTGTATTCATTATATTGTATAAAGCGTTCAATGTTCTAAATGATCGCGCCCTTTTGTATAACTGCTGATACAAGTTGTCAATATTCCAAGCGATCCAGCCACTAAATACATTTGCAATCTTTTCAAAAAGTTATTTAAATTTTCCAAAAGAGTGTGGATATGATTATTAAAGTGTGATAATGTACTCAATTAATTGAATAAAATATAACAAGTGATGCCGCATCACATGACTAATTTGGTAATAATTTACTTATAGTTTGTTAGCATGATGAACTATCATTGTACTCCTAATTATATTTACTTCTTGTGTGGAGTTTCAGCCAACATGTAACCACACAAAACGTTAATATTTTGAATCTACACCCCTACGTTATCTCATTTTAATTATAATTTATCTTTCGTCTTTCAAATAAGATGCAGGCTGAAAAAAAAACAAGATGTCAGTGGATTTGCAGTTCGCCTCATGATCATGATGATGTTTTTGTTATATGGTATGTTCACTACGTCATTAACCTGATGTAATTCGATTATTTGCCATAATATATACACACAACTTGGACATTTACAAGACTGATTTTGTTTTAACAGGCCACAAGAGACGAGGTGATCAGACTCGTTATTATGTTCTCGTTGCTGACATTAATTCATATTCAATGATTGTTTTGACGATGATATCGAGAATGGTATTAAATGTCATGGTAATGTTCGATCGGCGATTTTCTGTTATTTTATTTTGTTTTATAGTCGCACTGGTCATGAGAGCTTAAGGCCAGGCTAATACAAGGATTTTAATTTGATCATATGAATGTAGGTCGATGTTGTGAGCAAGATTTGCTATGATCAGATTTGTTTCAACTAATAATCATTTATTCTTGTCTACATTATCAATCCTTTATAGTTGTACAAATTATATTCAGCGTTAGTATTGAATGGTTATTCTTTGGTTGCTTTTTTGTTGTTCTTATTATTGAGTTGGACCGATGGTGGACGCTCAGTGGCATGCCGATACCGGGATTCCTGATGGCTTTTGCAGGCCGATACGAGGACGAAACGGAACGATGATCAAAATGGTGCCGAAGGCAATGCCGCTCGGAAACTTTCCCACAATCCCTGGATTTCAACAACAGCTGGTCTGCGTTCCGGAAGGTAAAAGTTATTCTCAAACTAAGTTCGAATATGAACAATAGATAATAACTAGCGAACATCCTCGTCTTTTTGTAAGTACTTTGTAGCCCAAGCGAGTGAATACGGCGATATGTAGAGGTCTGAATTGGCATTGTCAACATTCAAGAAACTTACTTAAAACTCTAGTAGTTCTCGCCTACGTCGTTTATTTGTATATCACCAATACAGCATGAAACAGATTTGGTTTTTCTCTACTGTATAATTTACCTTGCTTTTTCGCTCATGTTCATTACTCGGTTAGATAACAATAATTTATCAAGGAATTTGCAAACATCTCTCGGTGGACATATTAGGTTACATAAATACCATTTGTATCAATTCTCCTTCGGTATGTGCACAGCCGCATGTTAACAAATCTATTCGATCCCTTTCATTCATACGATAATTTGTTAACGATTAAATCATTAATAGAAAAATGATTTTACCTTTTGCCGCATTATTCATCGTAATGTACTAAATAGACACTAAATAAGACCATGTTTAGCTACCATGTTTAGCTACCATGTTTACTATTTGCAGAGTCTGAGCAGCATTTTGAAAATAAAATGTAATATTACCTGTTGCAACTAATTTGGAAGTCTTGTTTAGGCAACTGTTCCTAATTACATTGTTTCCAAATAATCATTATAAAGTTTCTGTCAGACTAATATCGAGGGAACTTGTTTTAAATATATGTACTTTTGAGTATTTATTGTATAGCATGACTTTTGTTTCTCGATAAACCGATATGTGGTTTTATTGATTTTATTTACAGTCAATGAAACGGAAGGAGAAGCATCGAGTCAGTCCATACTACATAATAACACACAACAGTCATCGTCGCCATCCTCATCATCACCATCGTCATCATCATCCTTTTCAACCATAACAACTGATCCCGACTCGACTGCGCCATCTTACCGACCCACTCCCGATCAGAGTTTGACATCAACGATTGTGACATATCGAGGTCATACAACTCAGAATTCTAAAGACCACGAAACCCAGCACGCCACCAGCACTAGTTTGACTTCGACGATGGCGTCGACGACGGCCGTGAAGAGCCTGTCGACTTCCTCGACGACGGCGATGTCAACGACGGTAATGGAGACTACGAGGGTGAATCAACCGGTGTTTTCTTCACCATCACCTCCCATCACGACTATGCCTACCACTATGGCCATCACACCTCCCTCAACTGGTCTTGAAGGTTAGTTATATCGATGTGAAACGGAATGTTGTACAAATGTTTCCGTCAATCTATGATGTGGGAGTGTTGTGGCATATTTGACTTAACACCACAAAACGACCGTTAAGTCATGGTGGTAGTTATTCTTTTATTAGCTAAACTAGTAAAAAATTTGGTTTAGTATGAGATTTCCTGAATATTGGTATCGTAATCTAACTTCTGTTGAAATGTTGAGCGTCATATATCATATTTAAATATGATTTTTCATCGAATACAAATTATCTGAAGCAGCGCTTAAATAGCCGCCGATCTCCGAAGCGGACCATTTTCTGCCTTATTTTAAAAATTGCTTCAGCCGTGTTTTAAATCTTTGGCGCTAATTTTAGAGAATACAGCATGTGTGCATCTTGATAATTAATTTATCATCATCATTATCATAACCGATGCCTCTGTATGCACTGGTGTAATTAACATGGTAATACCTTCTGCTTAAAGGACAATGAAATCCAGACAAATTGTTGATTGCACTAGAGGACACTATATGGATGAATAGTCCCTGGAAATTTGAGCACATTCGGTCAAGAAATAAGAAAACTATGGCTCACTGAAAAGAGCCTTTTATTACTACGAGTGACTCAAATTATCATAGTGCGTTGCCAATTGTTTCCCCATAGGAATAAATGAACATCTTCAAAGAGCCATAGTTTTATTGTTTCTTCCCCTAATGCTCCTACTTTCAGAGATTATTCCTCCTAAGTCTATGAAAGCAACATTTTTCTTCGGTTTCATTGTCCTTTAATTATTGTTTATAAAGTTAGCAGTATAGCTACATTGACCATTCTCATTAGTAAGATTGTCCAAATCCTCAAAATCCAATTGGAATTCTAGCGGTTCCCTTATACCTTGTTGTATTCGTATTAAAGGGTGACTAAATTAAAAATAAAAAAACGCTTTGGTTGATCGATGATAATGAATACATCACATATCTGTTGACTATTTGATGTACATTTTTGTCATATTTTTTATATTAATTTTTCTATTTATTTTTTCTACCTGCTCAGCTTCACCCCTGAAAAACCCTGCCAGAAGCTTGTCTTGACTTCTCTGACCTCACAATACCATTCCATCAGTCAGCTAGATGAACAAAAGACATTGGTATGTCAACTGACCACCAGTTTTAAGCTGTTTACAATAGTATTGTAAGCTTTATACAATGCCCACTCATCATGAAAAGAAGGTTTCAATGAAATACGGTACTCAGTGGGTGAGAACATATCTTTTGTAAATGTTTATCTAGGTGATCGGTGGTTGAATGGTATTGTGATGTCAGAGAAGTCAATTGTGTAGGGTTTTTGTAGGGGTGGATCTTAGCAGGTAGAATAAAAATAATAGAAAAAATAATAGAAAAAATATGACAGAAATGTACATGAAATAGTCAACAGATATGTGATGTATTCATTATCATAGATCATCCAAAGCGTTTTTATTTTTTAATTTAGTCACCCTTTAACAATAAAAGCATAGGACCGGTTTCGGTTTTTCCATTTCGTTAAAAAAAATATTTACGATTGAAGTGTTCAGATGTTAAATTATCCACTGGACCGCGAAAATCGTGAAACCGTGTACAAAGTGAGTGCAATGAGTTAGTGAATATCACTTTGAATTTTTGCTCATAATTACTCGGCCATATAACGTCCATTTAACTTGAAATTTTCACACAACACCCAGTGGACGGATATATCAGACAACAACAATATACATTATATCAACCACACATCACTTGTTGCACATTTCATCAAAGTTACTAGATCTCTAAAATATCCACAGCATTCTATGAGTTCGAAAAAATGACATCAGGGACATGCAGTTCCGCTGGGGTCGTCACATGGACGTCGTAAGTTCCGGATCATAAATAGTAATTTGGTAAAATACAATGTCAGTAAAAACGTCAACAATTACTCTTCTAGGTAGAATTCTTAGGTGGTATATTGGAGGAATTATACTTTCAATGTTAATGTTACTATTATTAAAGTACTCATGCATGACTCCTAGATGCAAATCAATTGTTGGTAAATACTTGTATGAAACTATTATATGTTACATATACATTTCTTGTTTCTTTAAAAAAAAAAATTGAATTTGAACCAGGTGCCGAACTCTCGTGCAATGGCAGATGCCGTGAGAAATACAACGGTGCAAACCCGTGCCACTGTAACGATCTCTGTACGAAATATGGAGACTGTTGCGGAGACTACAACGAATACTGCAGTTAAAGGGGACCACCAGACAAAGAACAACACATAATTATATGTTTTATTAGCGTTTTGTGATATCAAATAGATACCCAACATTTTGCAAAGGGTTGTGTAATTCATAAACAAAGCAATTAATTTCCACCACTTACGGAACCACTACTATTTCCTGTTTCCGTACGGGCCAAACATTTGCGAGTGCGCCAATGCTATTCACGCGTACGTTCGGAGACAATAGAATCCCGGGCGATTCGTTCGCTCTGCACACAGTAGTCTCGTACATACAGACCCATGAACGCATGCTTTAGAATGGTGATGCGTTTTCCAATTATATATTTTTGTTCTGGACACATATTTTTGTGAACTTGTTGATGGAATGGATGTTACCTTTCATTTATAAGAATATTATTTTTGGGTGGTGGTACCCTTTAAACATTACTGTGAACCATGACTAAATGAATAGTACAGTTTTGGTTTAGAGGGCGCTTCAAGATATAGTTTGGATGTGAGGTAATAACAAAAATAAGTTTACTATTTTAAAAAAAATAATAATTTAACGATAGAATAAACTTTTTTCAATCCAAATTTGTTCAGAAACAGCTGAACTCTTCATGAATATATCTGTTTGGATTAATTATTGGGGCCTAACCTTTATTAAATTATTCAACAAAATATCTAAAAATGTTAAATATTGAATATCTATCAGGTGACTTTGTTGTTGTTATTGTTGTAGTATATAACAATTAGCTGTAAATTATTTCAATTAGTGAATGCATAATCATAAACAAGAGAAATTAAACTATGATACACAAAATACGTACTGGTAGTGACGCACAACGCTTTTGAAATAACCGACATGTACTTGACTAGTTATAATTGATATGTTATTGTTAGACAATATTGTAAGGACCATCACCATTAAAACAATGGTTTACAATATTTGTAGCAACTTGTTTTCGGCCGATTTTCAGCTGTCTTCGGTCGGTAAACGGACACTGTCGACTGATATAATTGCATATGCTTTCCATGTGTGATAGCTATGCTTAATGTATTTAACAAGGCTTACTCTGCTTAATATAAATGTATGCATTAATATATTCAGAACTATTTTAAATAAGTATCTATAGAATTAACAATAACAAGAAATGTATGGAGTGTTCATGTAAACGCACTTCAGTCCAACCGCATAATAAACAATCAATGACTGTATAAATAAACGGTATAGTACTATCATGACTATGATTTGGTCTTATTATTGTCACTGCTTGTATCATCCTAATTACCTCCGCCCAACGAAGTTGGAAGGAGGTTATGTTTCTCGTACGTTTTCAATTCTGTTGTTGTGTTTAATTCTTTTGTTTCTCTTTGTGTGTTCGTGTGTTCGCGCGTGCTTCGAATGTTGTAAACTGTATCGATATATGAAGCTTTATGAAGGGCCTATTTGCTCAAAATACAAATATGCTAAATAGTCTCAATTTAAGACTATGAATAGTTTACATTCAGATTTTATTAATTTAAGCCTGATCATCATCGTTCAGATTTGTGTCATTTCAAGTTTTGATCACACTCGACTTAATCAAATCGGAAGGTAAACTATTCAAATTCTTAAAAGGAGACTCTTTAGTAAATTTGTAATTTTGAGTAAATACGCCCTTCATATAGCGATTATTACGTCCGAAGCGTGCACGCCTTACCACGCGCTCTAAAATCCCATCGCAAAGAAAATCGGTCTCATAGAATAACACGTGTTTCGTCGCGGCGGCGAGCGAGGCGGCGATCGCGAAGACTCAGGGATCGAATAGCGCAATATACGGACACGTCTGAATAGTCATGCACTAGTATTCAAGAGCAAGCTTCCTGCGCGATTTCTTGTCGGTAGATGTCATCAGGTAGGTACATCGCTGATATGGCAGTTTATGTTGCGTGTAAATGGTCAAGCATTGCTGGACCAATTTACTTGTCCTGCATACAGTACAGTAAGTATGCTTATCAAATATGCTGTTTTGAATGTTCAATTGAGCTGTTCATTAGCATTTTAGCTCATTTTCTCTGGAAAAATGAGTAGTCGGCTAAATGTCATAAAAAGACAGTATTAAATGAAAGCACATCTACAAGATAATCTTGGGCTACTTATTAAGGAAATATGGCGCTTTGGTGTCCATTTGTTTCCCCAAAGTGTGATTTTTGATCATTTTCTTGTCGGCTGTCTTAGTTCATTCGCGCAGGGCGGAGGTATGCACTCCGTGAGTGCAGCTATTTCTAGTTGTTTTTATTATAGTAGTATTATTAATTGTATCACGTAATGAAGATTAGTACGTGCTACATGTGCAACTGATGGCGAAATGTTTATACAATGTGTATTCATGTTGTCTTCTGAGTGATGCATAAAGAATCCATGATAAATGCATTCATGGGCGTAGACATGTCATTGATACCCATTCAACTGGGGGGGGGGGGGGGGGGATGATCTATTCATTCATCCCCCCCCCCTGATGAATAGGTATTACGTAAGTCGCTACACCCGTGAATGCATTGATACACTATAATATAAATGAGTGACACAATAATTAATGAGCAAACATGTCAAGTGATATTCGCTAACTCATTGCACTGACGTTGTACCTAATTTGAATTATCTATGAGCTAGACTTTCAAATCCAAACAAATCCTACGAATCTTTATATTGAAAGAGTAATTTAGAAAACCAAAGCCATGATTCTTTTGGTGATACGAAATTACGGATATAAAAGGGTATGCCAAACTCGCTTTACGCACCTATTCCCTTTTGTCTTTCTATCTTTGTTCATGCTCTTCTAGAATTTGACAATGAATTACTACATCCCTTCAAATAAAAACTTAACGTCAATTTGCCTTTTGAAAACATCAATAAATTCAGTTTAACTTTCGGTTGTCTTTAATAATGTTGCGTGACAGCTTTACAAAATGAACTCCTAATGGTACGATTTGTCATAATCTAACGACACAAACGTGCTATTTTAACACAACAAACGTAATTAAAGTAATTAAAAGGGATCTAGTTGAATCAAGCAAAGTAAAGTACAGCTGTAGCGGTTCTTCCGTGCCCTGATATTTTCATCTTACTAATTTAATTTGAAGCCAGATTTGGTTTGCCTTATTTTATCTTTGTAATTGGGATATTTATAATGTATTGTTAATAGATCACTAGTCTAGATCATTTTAACCGTCTACATATTTATGGAATTGAGTTAGCAAATGACATGAAGTGTTCACACAACACTCAGTGGACAGATCTGATCACAGAAATACACATTTGTATCAACCTTCCGTCATGGTTGTGGACATGTGGTCATGTAGTCATATAATGGTCATTGTAGTATAGCCTTCACAATATTTTGATTGAACTGTTAGTTAAATGTTGCTTGTAAGTATCGGTTTCCATGGTGGTGTATATAATACGTGTGGTTTGCGGTTGCACCATGTGAGAGGGGAGGATTGGTGAGTCCTGAAAAGGACTATGGTAGTCCTAGAAAGGACTGTTGGTGTAGTCCTGAAAAGGACTGTTGGTATTCTTTCTAGGAGAGTCCTACAAATAACTGTTGGTAGTCCTAGAAAGGACTGTTTGTAGTCCTAGAAAGGACTGTTGGGATAGTCCTGAAAAGGACTGTTGGTATTCTTTCTAGGAGGTCCTAAAAAGGACTGTTGGTAGTCCTAGAAAGGACTGTTGGTAGTCCTAGAGAGGACTGTTGGGATAGTCCTGGAAAGGACTGTTGGTATTGCGAGGAGAGGGTGGATGGTAGGAGGGGCTCGACGTTTCGAATAGGTTGACTATCCGTCGTCGGATAAAGGAAATTATTGATAAAATGTTAACAAATATACAAAACATATTAAAAGGATCGTTGAGTTTCGGTAAAGAGAGTACAGTTTTGGTCAAACTGAATTTTAGTAATAAAAACCTGCACAATTAAGTTACAAACTAATAGTTATAACTCCACCATGCTCGAAAGGAATACAAAATTACTAATGCCTTAGTAAAAAGCCTGTTATCATTAAAAAAAAGAGCTGTTAAAACTCGAGAGGGCGCCCTCTAAACACTCATCAGTTTCAATCATTTTAAATAAAATATTGTGCATGTGATATTTTGTTGAAATAGTGATTAGATACAGAGATAATCAACAACTATTTAAAACCCTCTTTTGTAAATTTTTGAAAAGAGGAAGCATTTAAATAAAAATGTAACGGCTGGTTCAAAATTATCGAATATTTGTGGGGCCCCACAATTATTACAACTGGTTATGTTTATGGATATTTCAGCCATTTCTGAACCGAATTTGATCAAAATAAAGTTTATTCTGTCATTAAAATTGTATGCTCTTTCGAATTTTACACTCAGTTTTTCATTATCTCACAAAAGAAATATTTTATGTAGCGCCCTCTATACCAAAACTCAACTATCCTTAAGGTCTAACATTTTACACAAGTTAGATGTATACACTAATAGTTTATAAAGATATTATACAGGCGTCAACATGTACTTTCATGTAAGAGAACCTACAATTGCAATTCAGATCATTTGATTTAATTTGCTAATCTGATTAGTTAAAAATCATGTGCATATTTATTTGTTTATACTTGCAAGTTATTGCAACTTTACATTCGATTGCAACTCTTTCTACAACGGGACCCGGAACCTGTAATATCAGTTAATCTGGAAGTGACGAAGAAGAAAGTTGTCGTTTTCACGAAACATTAAACATGTTAAAGGGGTAGTGCAGTTTTGGTAAGGCTGAACTTTAGTAACCAAACCTGGACAGTAACATTATAAACTAATAGTTATAACTCCACCATGCTCGAAAGTTATACAAAATTACAAACGACTAAGTAAACAGCCTGTTATGATTAAAAAAAGAGCCATTAAAACACAAGAGGGCGCTCTCTAAAAAGGCATTGGTTCCAACCATTTTTATACAAAATTATGCATGTGATGATTCATTGAAATAATGATTAAATAGAGAGATCATCAACAATTATTACAAAAATGCTTTTGAACATTTTTGAAAAAGTGTAAGCATTTTTTAATTTTTTTGAAAAAATCATCTAATTATTTGGGCCCCAAATAATTATAAGAAGAGATACAGTTATTGATATATCAGCCGTTTCTGGACCGATTTTGACCAAATAAAGTTTATTCTGCCATTAAAATTGCATGTTCTCTCAAATTCGACACTCAGTTTTGTATTACCTCACACAAAATTGTGATGTGCAGCGCCCTCTCTACCAAAACTGAACTACCCCTTTAAGCTTCAATTTGTAACTTAAAGGGACAGGTACACTTTTACAAAACGTCTGAACAGCTTTCAGTTGACGGATGGGGATCAATGTAACACGCAAAAAAAAAATCAGAGCGAACAGCACTCTAATTTGGATTCTACGAATGAAAAACGAATGCGTCCCTCCATTTAAACTATATATCGGTCAATAAAAGGAGTTCAACTGATTTAGCATAATATTACAACAATATAGTACTAATTCTCGTAAAGGTATTGTGAAGCCGACATTTGTTAACGTATGTCACGGAAAAAAGATCTCAAAAAGAAAGAATATATAATTACATGTAGTCAGTTTAAGCGATGTTTGGGTATTTTGCTTGGTAAACGCTCACACATTAGTACTTATGCGCGGGTCACGTAGCTAGCGCGGGTCACGTAGGGGTCATGCATACCGATCTGGCACTCCGTGAAATCTATGTACGAACTTACTCACCGGCCGAAAATACGTATGTACCTAATTAACCGACGTCCCTCAGTTTATTCAGTTTTAGGTCTATAACTCCACGAAAAAGAGATTTCAAGCCCTAATTTTTTTCAGGCATGCTATTAAATGACATTTCCTTTCATATAAGACAATAACCTCGTAACTTTTGAATTTTGGCTTGCAAAAGTGGATCTCTCCCTTTAACATGATATTCCAATACAACGTATGTATTTATTTAGAAGAAATTATTCGTATGCAAAAGTTGCGTTGCAGTTATAAACAAATACATTTGGAACATATTGCCGAGTATAACGAATTATGCTGTTATAAGACGAATATATTTGGATTATTGCCCAGTATAACTGACACTGCGTACATTGTCTTCGTGTGTAATGTTTGCAATCATTTGTCCATGTTTGTATGGATGTATACGTAGTCTGTGTGTTTGTGAAAGTGTGTGATGTTGCCACGAATGTATGGATATTTAAATTACAGGAAGAAGCACACTTCCCGCGTTTGAAAATCTATTGACGTGATTGGTATATTCTTATACTTAGAAGATACAAGACGCAATGCACAAACGTTGATTAAATTCAACGAAAAATAAAAACATAAACGACAAATGGTGAGAAATTTGATTCACATTTCCACTTGTTTAATGTTGAATATTGACAGCTAAGTAGTTGTATCATGTTTATTTAAAACGATGACTGCTGTTGGTACTTGAAGAGATCATTTAAGATCCGTTTGTCACTGGTCACGTGATAACATATTATTTATATACATCGAAAGCTACTGTCATTGACAGTAAGTGCCTCTTCATTATATAAAATGACCACAACTTGACAACTATCAATTAACGTTATGTTATATACCAAATAATGATACGAAACCGAACGTAATGACATCAATAAAGACTGCATGACTTATGGTTCCATTGTGATCATGCTTAATTGTAAAGGTGGTATCTCACCGCCCTGGAAACTAGTTGGCGACCTGTTGGCGACTCGAGTCTCCACAAGGTTGCGGCGACGTCGCTGCGACTTCTGCCTGTCTATATATATATAGATCTACAACTAGATGATAAAGACCTCAGTCAGGTGGTCTCTAAAGTGGGTCAAGCACCGTCAAAAAAAAGTCGCGGAGACGTCGCCGCAACATCTCCTCTCAGTCGCCTTGGTCTCCAGTAGGTTTCGGAGACGTCGCGGAGACGTCGCCGAGACCTGTTGGAGACTGAAAAAAGTATTCAAACAAAATCGATCATGTTTGATTTCTCCGCGACTCCCCGGAGACCCGGCTAGTCTCCAGGAGACGTCGCGGAGACGTCGCGGAGACGTCTCCGAGACCTGCTGGAGACTGGGAAAAGTCTCCCCAAAAATCAGACACGTTTGATTTCCCCGGCACAATAGGCGTAGATCTGTCATTGATACCTATTCAACTAGGGGGAAGATCTATTCATTCATTCCCCCTGATGAATAGGTATTACGTAAGTATCTACGCCCATGTTCCCCGCGACTCCCCGGCGACCCGTCTAGTCTCCAGGAGACGTCGCGGCGACGTTGCGGAGACGTCTCCGCAACCAGCGGAGACTCAGTCGCCAACAGGTCGCCAACTAGTCTCCAGGCCGGTGAGATACCACCTTAAGCATTCAATCATGTAAATTGGGAGTTTTCGCTTTTAGTCTCGGAACTATATTTCATACCTTCGACAAATTTAGCCAATGAGCGCTCACCACATGTTCTGGGGTGGGTGTCATTCTACAAATACTAACCAGACATACTACGTATACTTATACTTATACTTAAAGTAACTAAAATACAATTCATTATCACACATAAGCTTAAGTCGAGATAGTCAGAATGAATCCTCAAATGTTCAGACCACTTTTGATTTCATCGATACTTCTTGTATTATGTCTGACATGTTCACCGATAGAGGCATCCTATTCGGAGACTCTGTGTGGCAATCACACGACAACATCAATTGAGGTTGAGAGGGGACGGACAGCCGTAAACAATGTATCCTTTGAGATTACTGACATTTATCCTCCGGACAATACCCGTCATATCAAGTTTATCATATCATCGGACGTCGAAAATGCTGATGAATTCAAGTGCCCTGTAAATACGACTGGCATGTGTACTGACGAAACCAGGGGTAAAAAAGGAAAAAAAAATACTTTTCCGGGTATATCAAGATACGTCTCTGAATCGGAAGACCATTTTTCTAACAGTTGAAATAACAGGGCTGACAGATTATGTTACTCATCTTGTAACCATGAGCATGGTGGGAAAAGGTGAAGAGAAATGCGATGTCATTACGTTAGAGATAAGTGTTATTGCCCCGTTACCTGTGTGTGTGATTACGTACAAGGAAGTGAGAAACTGCTTCAATATGACCTGTGAATGGGAACAGCAAGGGGACGAGACTGGCCAAGCAAAGCTTTTCTCTGGAGATCAGGTATCATTTGAACTCACCGGCATACATTCTAGTGCGACAACGAGAAATATGTCCATTAGTATGTTTGTGAACATTCATGACATTTTTGCTGGACTAAGTATTCCAGATAAATGTACGGTGTGCTGGACTGGGGATGATGACCAGGGTGATATGTCTTGTTCCTTTCCTGGATTTATGAATCTTACATCACATACCGGAAATCTTGAAAACTCTTATCACGATGTCATAACGTTTCAATGTTGCACGCAGAGTGAAGAGACACCAGACGTATGGTGGTATTCACAAGGTGGCCATCTTTCTCCGCTCAATTCTACCCCGCATTCTCTCGCGAACGACTCATGTAAGGCTTCTGAAAATCAGGATGAGCATATTATCCTGATCCTTTGTGGCCGGACAATAGCAACGGGTGGCATTGCTGTATATGGGTTAGGGAAACTTTTGCTCGATATGAATGCGCTGTGCAACGTATCACTATTGGCAACTATTTCATCCGCTGCAACATCTGAGAATAGGTCTCATGATCGAAATTGCAATTATAGTTACACCGTAACCGTGAAAATATCTTCCTCTAAATTACAGACCATCCAGCAAACTACGGAACGTGACCCAACTGTGAAGGAGACTGAATTGGTGTCAAGTACGAACACAGGATTTTACACTCCAATGGCAACGAATTCATCATCAGTAAGTACACATATTCAAGTTGATGATGTTGCACTACAGTCTACAGAAGGGTCTGCAACGTCCTATAACAACATGCATAATATCATGTTAATTGCCCTACTGATAATATCTTCGCTTTCCCTATCCTTCAACGTAGTAATATGGTTCTGTTTCAAACTGAAGCGGGAGGATAAGAGAGCATGCGTTGATCCTTCAAGACCAGATAACCACTCTACGGAGCAGCTAACACATGTCAGGATCAACGACAATAGTACAGCAATAGAGCTGTCAGCTCTATCACAAGTTGATAATCAACCCCATCCACCACTAGTGCCGCAGTTACGGACTCTTGAAAGCATTTCGAGTGACCGAACGCAAGAAACTAATCATGGAAACGACGACGGTCCTCCGCTTCCCTTTCGATCGATGAGCAACTGCAGAGAAGGAGAAGAAAAAGGAGTAATTGAAGAAAACTTTGAGGCAAGATCAAACATCAGCGGAAGGAATTGTGCGGCTGTCTCTACGAGACACAATCATGCAGCTGATCCAAGCGAAGACGGTATGGATAACCTGGACAACATCTATTACTCTCTGGATGACCCTGACGACAAATTCGATGCTGTATATATTTCCAACCCCCGCCTCGCGAGAAAAACATCCGAGGATAACCATAAAGAGGGCGACATATTTCCCCCCGACTCGGACGCCAGTTACGAAGAGACTACAGACGCAACGCCGCACATTCTCCTGGAATCTGACCAAGGTGATTCCTTAAGATCAACGAAAGCGGAAGCAACAACCGCGTCAGCTAGTGCCTACACCAGCGACGATCTAACGAAAACCTGCTCGGATGTTACTTACGAAGAGACTGGAGACACAAACAACCCTAGCATTCTGTACGCAACTCCACACAAGTTTCGGGATTCTGACCATGGTTATGCCCCAAGGTCGAAGTCAGCGGGAGCAGCATCCGCTTCACGCAGTGTTCTCAGTGGCCTACCAACCTCAATTAAAGCAGACCATGTAGACGATACATATGATTGCCCGGTGAGAAATGCATCGGAATCTCGCCACACCATAGCGGACACATTTCATGTTCGGGACTCTATTTCGGGTCTCAGAGCAACACGTGGATCACCATATGAAATGTGCAACCCGTGCACACCTAGAGACTGCCAAAACGAAGCTAATACCATTGATACGGTTGGTTGTTTCCAGGACTCTGTTGACCATGTACAGGTTAAATGCCCAAGGGACGATGCCTTAGATTATCGCAAGGCCATGACAACGGACGCACTTCTAGCTCGCGACTCTATCGGTATTCCTCGGGCAACTCCTGGATCATCGACTTCAATTGCGAGTGAAAACAGCGCTGTCACGCTTCCCGTCGATACTGACATGGACTATGACTGTCTGCAACGATCTCGTGTAGAGGTAACAATTCGCAAGAATTATTCATCGGAACAATTATCGTCCCCATGAATGTTGGTCATTTTCATTAGAGATAAAACAACCATGTTTTTGCTTATTGTTCCATGTAAAATTGATTATGTTGAAATCCAGAACATGGATATATGCTTCGAAATATAACAATGTGATTATAAACGGGTAGTTCAGTTTTGGTATAGAGGGCGCTTCAATAAAAACAATTTGTGAGGTAATGGAAAACTCAGTGTCAAATTTCAGAGAGCATACAATTTTAATGACAGAATAAACTAGTATTTCATCAATTTGGTTCAAGAAACATCTGAAATGTCATATATCCAATCGAAATAAGCCCGGGGCTAGGGTTAGCCCCGGGCTTATAAATGTTTACTCGATGTTTTAAGAAAAAAACAAAAACAATGATTACACTTTTTTCAAATAGTTAACAATAGACGTTTCACTTGCTGGTGATCTCTCTATTTAATCATTATTTCAACAAAACATTACATCCACAAGGTTGTATGAAACATGGCTCAGTAACCAACACCTGCACAATATAAAGGTTATTCTGTCATTGAAATAATTGTATGCTCTTTCAAATTTTACACTCAGTTTTTCATTATCTCACAAAAACATTATTTCGTGCAGCGCCCTCTATACCAAACTACCCCTTTAAACCAAATGCATTTTAAGAAAGCGCCTGCTTGTGTTTTCATCTCGTATTTCTAAACTGTAACATACCTTTTACCATGTTTACTGAGTAGTTTGTATTTGTGTATACCTTTCGAGCTTAGTGGAGTTATATACCTACAATTTGTAATGTTATGATGCAGGTTTTAGTTACTAAAATTCAGTTTGACCATAACTGTACTATTCTTTTAAGGAATCGCATTGAAACAAAAACGAATGTTTGATATATCTTATTTTACGTAAACTAATTATACGTAAATAAGAATTGTCTCGTAGCCGGATAATCAGAAATGTATGGGGTCATGAGTAGGCTTCCCGATATACCAATTCAATGTCGAATGTTTGTATATAAAAACTGGCATCAATGTATAGTAGTACATAGTATGTAGTTTAAAGTGAGCCATAAACTTTGTCAAAATTCAACAACAATCATTTGGAGGTTTCATATTTCTCTTGTACCTTGTAATTTGACTTATGGTAACAGAATATAAATTTGGTTTCGATTTTTCAAGTGTCTCCCTAATTTTCGTGATAATTAAGATTGAATTGTAAAGCGTCTGTAAACAGGTTTGACCGTATTCAAGAGTATACGAATTCGGAGAATAAACCTTCATAGTATCCGAATTCGGGTACGTCACAGGAACGATCAGACATCGATGTACTCTGTGTTCATTTAAAGGTAAACATGATTATGTTTTAATGAAAGCCTCCCTTATCATTCGGACAAATCTTCCAATCATAATTGTATATGTGTACAATCTCAAATATCACATTTGGGGAAAATATAGATTAAAATGTAATGGATCACTAACTTTATCATGGGATGAGACGTGAGAGCAATAACTCTTGGCCTGCTGAAGCGGTACAGTGAAAGTGTACACTCTTGCTAATTCTGTACCGTTGACCTCCACGCTTTTCAGACTTCACAAACAAAACATTTATTATCCAGTTTGGTTTACATAATTATCATAAAAAGATATAACAGTCTAAACAGACAATCATTGAGCTGAGCCGTTGGATCTAGAGGAGAAGAGGCCATTGGAAATACATCTTTTACTGTAAATAATGGTTCTGTCAGGTTTTTTTTGCAACATTGTGTACATCGAAACTTGTCAGATAATAAACTGTAAGTGCCTCTTCAAAAATGCATATTCATCGCAACTTGACAACTTTCGACCACTTATTTGTGGAAGAATGATTTGAAAGTGAATGCATGCCACAGCTTATTATGTATTAACTCTTGACCGGGTTAAAGGACTGTTACCATTGTTAGCGATTTTTGTTTAAGACGATTTATCATAATTATACATCATTTTCTTGATATGTTTAATTGTTCACGAGATTATAGTCGTTAACAATACAAATATGACTAATCAGCATTGGCAAAGCTGCATGGCCTTGCTTTTGTTCAATAGCACATAAAAAGAAGGAACTTAATTTTGAGCATCTATTATGTGTTGGAAAGCGATAGCAAAACACGTAATGGCTGATTTATAACAACAACACAAATGCAATATTCTTTCAAAAAGCACTCATTAGCAAAGCATGTTTGTAATCACTGCGGGCGCACTTGACCTAATTAGTCCCTGCTTTTTGTAACATGTATTATAAGTATTGATTATATTATCATACGAGATTATATGAGATTGTCAAACTGTATTAAATATGAATTTCAAATTGCGCTCATGAATATAATTACTCATAATTGTGGTTGATATTCTTTGTTTTCCCTATTTCGATAACCTGATTCCACGGGGGATATGATTATAATAATGTAACAAATGTACATTAAAGGGATGCCTGTAACGTGTCTAACTCCACGAACAGGGGCGTAGACAACGGGGGGATGAGGGGGATGCATCCTCCCAACTCACAAGGTGGGGGGGATGACGTGTACAATCATCCCCCCAGGTTTTAGGAAAATACATTTTCTGTGTGTGTGTGTGTGTGTGTGTGTGTGTGTGTGTGTTTGAATGGTGTAGGTGCGTGTGTTTGTGTGTGTGAGTGGTATACACTGTATGAGCTAAGACTTGTTAATTCTCACATTCAAAATCTAATTTATACATCCAAGTTTTCGCTCCGCGCTTCGCGCGCGAACAGATTATTTCAGTTTGTTATGTAACTTGTGTATGATCTGGGGTGAGTACTTTATCTCTACCGGGCATGTAGTTCCCGTGTGCCTATATACATCGGCATTGCTCTGGCTGCTTGTGTGACGTGCACCAAATTGCACCATTTCAAGTATGTAAATGCAACATCTTAACCGTTATCCCCCTCCCAAAACCTCCCCATATGGCTCTGCACCAGCCCCCGGTCGCTTCGCTCCATCGGCACTCATTCGTGGCTGTAGGCTATGTTGTTGGGTAATAGATAATGTGGCATATGGTTTATGTTGGACCTGTGTATGAAAATAAATATAATGTAATATATGTGTGTGTTGGGGTACATATTTGTTAGTGTGTCAATTATTTGTTTTCTTCGTGAAAAATATATTGAACATTTCTGGTCAATCAAGTCATATGATGCTTACACAGATGCAGTCAATCTTCCTCCCGAATTTCCTATCTAGGTATGCACTAGATTACACAATTTCAAGTCCAAAAATGAAAAAGCTCCCTACCGTGGGAGGGGGAACACCCCCTCCCACACACTCCCCCCAAATCATAACACGCTTTCCTAGATACAGTCAATCTTACTCCCGAATTTCCTATATAGGTTTGCACCAGATTGCACAATTTCAAGTCCAAAAATGCAAAAGCTCCCTACGGTGGGACGGGTGACACTTCCTCCCACGCCCTCCCCCCACTCAGTCGCTTCGCTCCTTCGCATTATCTCACTCTCACCCGGCTCAAAGTTGGCAACCCTGTGAGTGTGGTTGGGCATGAGCCCCTGCACAAAAAAAAATCGTGAGCCCCCTTAGGCCTTTGCCCAATTTTGCCCCAATTCTCTCGGTCTCGAAGCATTTTGGCACGTGGTCTCGGCGGAAAATGTTCATCCCCCCCCCCCCCCCAGGTGTAAGAACCTGTCTACGCCACTGTCCACGAACATTACTTCGAGCTTCCTCGTTTCTCTTCTACCGTGTTGTTTAGCTTATGGTAAAATAAGAATAAAATAGGGTTACATTTTTTCAAATGCCCCTTTAGTATGACGATATCTATCATACAGCTCAAGAGCGTTAATGAACGGTCATAAACCTCATAGACGTCATACAGTAATTCGATTAAAAAGCTGACGGATATTTTTGCTTTTTTAACCAGGAAAACAGTGTTCTTTTTCAATGAAACTTTCACACATCAATCGGACATATCTTTCTATGATTTTGGTACAGAATTGATGTCTCAAATGTTATTTTGGGCAATATCTGACACTTTACAGGTGCACCTTTAAATTCGAAGTCACGACGAGATGATAATTGTTAATGGCAGCTCTTCTGTTTTATTTCTTTCTCTGTCTCTCTATTTCGTTTTGTTGATGATCATTTACGAACGAACGCCTAGATTTTCACCCAATTTATTATACAATTATAAAACGAGGTCGAGAAAATATCGGCTCGGTTTGTCATCTCCTTATATCGTGGCAGACGACCGCGTCCACCGCGCGGCGGCGGAGGATCATCAGAATTAATACCCTTCGCCAGTGATTTAATCACTGGCGAATGGTATTTATAAGCTACTGATTATTAGCCCGCGCTTGTTCGTTCCAGTTAACATATTTTTCTGTAATCGTCCGATGATTTAAAATAAAATGTCTTAATATAATATACCAACTGTCGAGATACTTTGATATTTGGGATCATGATGGCTACCATGGCTACGGAAAATGTGTGCAGAAGTATAAGAGTAAGTATTTATTTAAGTATTACATTTAGTATAACGCTTTGTTTAAACTCTGAATTTTGAAAAATCATGTTTTTTTGGCGTTAACTAAATAATCGCGCACGTATACGATCAAATGTGTAAAAGTGTATACGTTTTTTTAAGTGTTCATTTTTCTAAACATGCTAAATGGTCGCGCCTTAATAATCAGTAACAATTTTCAATTTGCCAAGTGAATCCGCATAATTATGACATTTGAGATTATGCATGTTCTGTTTAAGTTATTTCAATTTACCTAAAGATTGCGCATAATTATGATGATTAAAGTGCAATAATTGACTCAATAATCAACTGAAAATATTCCGAATGGTCAAAATGATCCCTCATGAAATGATTAAGACTGTAATTATTTACAATTTTAAGCATTACGAACTATGATATCCAGATTGATACTTACTTTCTGTGAAGACTTTTAGCCAATATTAAACTACGAATTATACAAGTATTTTAAGTCTTTACCCTTAAATATCTCCTTTTAATATAATGTCCTAACATTATCTTTCATATTATGCAGGCTGGAGAAAAACAAGATGTAAGTGGAGTTGCAGTTCGTCTCATGATCAAGATAATGCTTTTGTTATGTGGTAAGTTCATTACGTCATTACAATAATGTTCATTCGAATGTTTAGACTGCAGTTGTCCAAAACACAGTAATTTCAAATTTACAGGAATTTGAAGAAAAAAAATATTTTTAATGGAACATGCTCCAAGAGTCAAGCTAGACAGACTCGTTTAAAACTTCCCAATGATTTCCAATCGTTGATATTATCATTTCATGATAGTTTTATCAATGACATTCGGCGTGAAAATGTAATGATTTTTTAGCAGTTGTTGTTTATTTTCCCCTGTATGTTTAGTCGGACCGGTGTTTGGAGCTCAAGCCAATACCGGGATTCCAGATGGCGCTTGTAGGCCGATTCGAGGACCAAAAGGAACGATGATCAAACTCGTACCGAAGGAAATGCCGCTCGGAAACTTCCCCACAATCCCTGGGTTTCAAGATCAGCTGGTCTGCGTTCCGGAAGGTAAAAGAGAAGTTATTCTCAAGCTAATTTCAAATATAAAATAATAGACAATAATTAGTGAACGTCGTCTTGTTTGCTTAAGGAAACACTTGTAGCACGAACGCGTGAAACCAGTAATACTGTAATACTTCTGTTGAAGAGATCTATAGGAGCATTGTCAAAATCCAAAAAACGTACTAAGAACTGAAGTAGTTCTCACAAACGTCATATATATTTGCATTACCAATACAAGCATGGAACAGGTTTGGTTTTCTGTTATCTTTTTGTTAAACAGATATCAATTATTGAAGTGTTCGGATTTGATATTCTCCATTGTAAAATTCAATCCGTGTACTGCCAAAGTCAGCAATGGTCAGTGCAATGAGTGAGCAATTACCTTGCTTTTTCGCTCATCACTCGGTTATATGACATTATTTCCTTGAGTGCCAAGCTCGCATTTTTGCGAGTTACACTACACACAAATGTCATAGAGCATTCAAATCCCTGGCACTTTAAAAGTTCATTTACAATGGCATTTGCGCACATCACTCGGTGGACATATTAAATACACATCGCATCAACAATGGGTTTTTGCACAGCCACAATCATGTCAACAAAGCTACTCGATACCTTTACTGTCTTGTTACATTACGTTTGTTACGTTTGTTAAAGGGATAGTTGAGTTTTGGTATAGAGGGCGCTACATACAATTATTTGTTTGTGAGATAATGAAAAACTAAGCGTCAAATTCGAAAGAGCATACATTTTTTAATGTGGGGCCCCACAATTATTCGATAATTTTGAACCAGCCGTTAAATATTCCTGAAAATTCTTCCTCTTTTCAAAAATGTACAAAGTAGGTTTTTAGATAGTTGTTGATTATCTCTCTATCTAAACACTACTTCAACAACACATCACATGCACAATATTTTTATTTAAAATGGTTGAAACTGATGAGTGTTTAGAGAGCGCCCTTGAGTTTTAACAGCTCTTTTTGTTAATGATAACAGGCTTTTTACTTTGTCATTTGTAATGTTTTGTTCCTTTCGAGCATGGTGGAGTTATAACTATTAGTTTGTAATATAATGGTGCAGGTTTTGCTTACTAAAATTCAGTTTGACCAAAACTGTACTCTCTTTACCAGAACTCAACTATCCCTTTAATAATTACTAAATCAGTAATAGCAGAACTCCCGGAACTTTTTGCCGCGATTGCACAGTGAAAATAAATATGTCCTCAAGAGTCCTCATAAAGTTTCAACAACTTATAGCGTGAACAAATGTTTTTTTCGGTATACTTTTCGGTATGTATTGTATAGCATGACTTTTTTCTTAATTCACCGATATGTGGTTGTATTACTTTTAATTTGCAGTCAATGAAACAAAGGGAGAAGCATCGACTCAATCATTAATACATAGGAACACACACCAGTCGCCGTCGTCATCCTCAACATCACAATCGTTATCATCAACCTCAACCATAACAGCTCATCCCGAATCACCGGGTCCGACACCGTCATCTTATCGACCCACTCCCGATCAGAGTTTGACATCAACGATTGTGACATCTCGAGGTCATACAACCACTCATAATTCGAAAGACCTCGAGACCCTGCATGCAACCACCAGCAGGATGCCTTCGACAATGGCGGCGACGACGGCCGCGAAGAGCCTGACGACTCCCCCGACGTCACCAATGTCGACATCGTCTCGACACACTCTTGGTCAACACCTGACGTCACTTATTACGACAGCCCAACATAACTCGACCAGTTTTTCTCCGACGACGGTGGCGGTGTCAACGACGGCAATGGCGACGACGAGTGCGAATCACCTGGTGTCTTATTCACCTTCACCTCCCATCACGACTATGCCTACCACTATGACCATCACACCTTTCTCACCAGGTCTTGAAGGTTAGTTATTTCGATCTGAATAGGAATGTTGTAATAATGTTTAATTCTTCAAATCGATGATGTGGGAGTGTTGTGAGTTTCGGGTGGTGTCGTCACGGGGGCGCCGTTGGTTAGTGTTGCCAATAATTTGAGGGACCAAAATTTAACTACGATTTTAATCGATCCGAATTGAATCCCGGGGAAGCAATATTTACTTTGTTGTTGTAATTTATATTATTATATCCGGTCAGTTTGCCTATGTTTACAAAAATAATGTAAATACAAACAAGCAGCATCACGCCGGTTATACATCACACATATCCCTAAGTTCATTTATTTTTCTGTGTGTTTGTGTCGGTTTAATACAAGCTTTTGGCCATCACGAGCACATTTTAAAAGCGTTTCAGGGACCAACAACTGCACAAGGGCTTTTTTGCTCAGTTGGTAGATCACCCCGGTATATTGGTCCGGAGATCTCGGGTTCGAATCTCAGGACACTCCGGGATTTGCCTTTGCTCATTTTGATTTATATATGTGGCCAAGGCAGAAGATTACTATGCGCTGTGCCTCGGTAAGACTTTGTTTTATGGACGTCGCTAATATCTGAATTTAAATCTAACTACTAACAGTTTACCAATAGTTTAGCTTCAATATTATTTTTCAACAAATGAAATTCAAACAAATTTAAAGCGAGAAAAATGTTCAGTACAGACAAAATTATACCAATTTGGTATAAAAAATATAATTTCAGAGAAAATCATAAACATTTATAATGAAAGATCATGATTAAGATATACTATTGATCTAAATCGTTTGTGGTGGATCGGAGAAAATGTATATATATTTTAGTGGTATTATTCTTTAAATAATCCTGCATGACTAAAATGTAAAACAAAATATATTGTAAGTAAACACTTATATAAAACTATTTACAGCTATTACAGCGAAATACATCACATACATTTCTACTTTTTCGATTTCTCGTACAGGTGGTGAACACTCGTGCAATAGCAGATGCAGTGAGGGATACAACAGTACCAACCCGTGCCACTGTGACGGTAGCTGCAAGCACCATGGCGACTGTTGCGGAGACTACGACCATTACTGCTGTAAGACATACAGTTGTATTAACCATTTTCTCATACTATACAGATTATGTTTATAATAAGGAAATATTATTGAAGTCGGAGATGTGAACCGCGCAACGTTACCTATACAGTCAAACCTGTGTATAGTGGCTACCCAAGGGAGACAATAAATGTGGCCACTGTAGACAGGTAACCTCTATAGACAGGTTCAATAACACTGTTGTTATATGCAAGGGATCACTTTGCGTGGCCACTATAGGCAGGTTGGCTGCTATAGACAGGTGGCCGCTAAGACAGGTTTGACTGTATTTCTATTACAGTCACATTCATGACATTGCAGACCATTCGTATACTTCTTAGTACATTGTATATTGCCTGCGCGTCACATACCCAACGGTCTCCAGCCGAATTTGTGGATCGCCACAAAGTCGCCGAATTGCAAGCCCGCCAGTACTTAGAGTGAATTGTTTGCTTGTAATCTACTCTGTCACATATTGGACATATTGGACGGGGCTCGGGAGAGCCTTTTGAACAACAGTGATCTGAAATCGCCCGGCGCCCGTCAGTTGACAAACAGGAGTCGGGCGAAGCCCGCTCGACAAAAGGGCGGGCGCCGTCCGAGTTTTCGGTCGATGAGTCAACATGTCTGTCGGTACCCGCCCGACACCCGGACAACGCCCGGGCAGGCTCCGCCCGGCGTCCTGCCTGGCATCCTTCGACGCGTCCGCGCCTCGCATATAACATTCAAACAATTGTTCCCCAGGCGGAGCCCGCAGTGATCGAGCATATATATATCGGCCGTATTTCGGCCGTATCCAATATGTGACAGGGCAGATTTTAAGCGAAAAATACGCTCGACTCCTTGGCCGGTTTGAAATTCGGCGACCTCCTGGCGATCCACAAATTCCACTAAAATTCAGTTTGACCAAAACTCAACTATCCCTTTAAAGGGGTAGTTTAGTTTTGGTAGAGAGGGCGCTGCACATCACAATTTTGTGAGGTAATGAAAAACTGATTGTCGAATTTGAGAGAACATGCAATTTTAATGGCAGAATAAACTTTATTTGGTCAAAATCGACCCAGAAACGGCTGAAATATCAATAATTATATCTGATCTTATAATTATTTGGGGCCCAAATAATTAGATGATTTTTTCAAAAAATTAAAAAAATGCTTGCACTTTTTCAAAAAATGTAAAAAGCGTTTTTAAAATAGTTGTTGATGATCTCTCTATTTATTCATTATTTCAATAAAACATCACATGCATAATTTTGTATGAAACATAGTTGAAACCAATGCCTTTTTTAAAAGCGCCCTTTTGTGTTTTAATGGCTCTTTTTGAATGATAACAGCATTTTTACTTAGTCGTTTGTAATTTTGTATACCTTTCGAGCATGGTGGAGTTATAACTATTAGTTTATAATGTTACTGTGCAGGTTTTGGCTACTAAAGTTCAGCCTTACCAAAACTAAACTACCCCTTTAAGTTGTCATGCGTGATGTAGACGTCGGTCGTTGTTCTGTGGTAGTAGGCTTACTTTATAACAATGGTCCAGCGAGCATTTCGCATCGCGTGTATTTGACGTTGTCAAGGTGACACCGCGTGTTTGATTTACGAACCATGTATTACCATGATTACCTGTATATATTTGCATGTACAGTAATTTATATGGTTATAATTATGTTATCCTGTTTATCCATATTTTTGAAGATGTATACGCCAGAAGCTGCGACGGTAGATGCGGCGAAAACTACAGCAACTCAAACCCATGCCACTGCGACGACCTCTGCATTTTCTACAGAACCTGCTGCGGAGATTACGACAACCTGTGTGTGTAATTCTTTTTCGTTAACAACGTAAATGCCGCTGTTGCTAAGTGAGGTTCAAATACCACAGAGGGATTTAGTAACATTGTCAAAATCCACACAACTTATTTGGAAATCTAGGGGTTCTCTCATACTTTGTTGTCTTTATCCAATATAAGCATAGAACAGCTTTTGGTACATGTATTTCAAATTTCCCTTTTGTTAGAAAGATAATTACGATTGAAGTGTATCCACTGGATAGTTATAACTTTGCACAAAGTCAGTGCAATGAGTTAGCAAAATAATATCACTTTGCGTTTTCGCTCATTACTCGGCCGTACACATGATATAACGTCCATTTAAAGGGATAGTTGAGTTTTGGTAAAGAGAGTACAGTTATGGTCAAACTTATTTTTTGGAACCAAAACCTGCACCATTACATTACAAACTAATAGTTATAACTCCACCATGCTCGAAAGGAATATAAAATTTCAAATGAATAAGTAAAAAGCCTGTTATCAGTCAAAAAGAGCCGTTTAAACTCAAGAGGGCGCTCTCTAAACACTCATCAGTTTCAACCATTTTAAATGAAATATCGTGCATGTGATGTTTTGTTGAAATAGTGATTAGATATACAGAGAGATAAACAACAACTATCTAAAAACCTACTTTGTACATTTTTGAAAAGAGGAAGAATTTTGAGGAATATTTAACGGCTGTGGTTCAAAATTATCGAATAATTGTGGGGCCCCACATTTAAAAATGTATGCTCTTTCGAATTTGGAGAAAGCATTTTAAAAAGATTTTTAACGGCTGGTACAAAATTACCGAATAATTGTGGGGCCCCACAACTATTACAAATGGGTATGTTTATGGATATTTCAGCCATTTCTGAACCGATTTTGATCAAAAAAGTTTACTCTGTCATAAAAAATGTATGTTCTTTCGAATTTGACACTCAGTTTATCATTATCTCACCAAAAAGATTTGTTTGTGTAGCGCCATCTATACCGAAACTCAACTATCCCTTTAACGAAAAAAATTCACATAATACTCAGAGGACATTATCAGATTACAAAACAACACATTATTACAATCATTCATTACTTTCCGCACATGCCAACTCAGTTAATAGATCCCTATAACGTCGTGGTACAGAGTTTGCTCAGACTGCAACAGCATCACGCGTTAGTAATCGCGTAATGTATGTTTTTTTTTTTTTTTTTTTACTTTAAACGTTCAATGGGTAGTTCAGTTTTGGTTTAGCAGGCGCTGCACGAAATAATTTTGGGGGGAGATAATGATAAACTATAGGTGTAACATTTACAATTGTAACACAGAATAAACAGAATAAACTTTATTTGATCCAAATCGGTTCAGAAACGGCTAAAATATCAATAAATATATCTGAGCCTATAATTATTTGGGGCCCAAATAATTAGGTGATTTTTTCAAAAAATTAAAAAAATGCTTGCACTTTGTCAAAAATGTTCAAAAGCGTTTTTTGAATAGTTGTTGATGATCTCTCTATTTAATCATTATTTCAATAAAACATCACATGCATAATTTGGAATGAAAAATTGTTGAAACTAAAGCCTTGTTAGAAAGCGCCCTCATGTGTTTTAATGGCTCTTTTTGAATGATAACGGGCTTTTTACTTAGTCATTTGTAATGTTGTATACCTTTCGAGCATGGTGGAGTTATAACTATTAGTTTAGAATGTTACTGTCCAGGTTTGGTTACTAAAGTCCTGCCTTACCAAAACTGTACTACCCATTTAAATAATCCCGTATACAGTTTAACATCTGAACACTTCAATCATAAATATCTTTTGAACGATATGGAAATTTGGAAAACCGAAACCTGTCCCGTGCTTTTATTGTTAAAGGGATAGTTGAGTTCTGGTAAGGAGAGTACAGTTTTTGTGAAACTGAATTTTAGTAACCAAAACCTGCATCATTACATTACAAACTAATAGTTATAACTAGAAAGGAACACAACATTACAAATGACGTAGTAAATATCATGTTATCATTAAAAAAAGAGCCGTTAAAACGTAAGAAGGCGCTCTCTAAACACTCATCAGTTTCAACCATTTTGAATAAAATATTGTGCATGTGATGTTTTGTTGAAATAGTGATTAGATAGAGAAATAACCAACAACTATTTAAATACCTATTTTGTAACTTTTTGAAAAGAGAAAGCATTTTTTTGAATTGTTAACGGCTGGTTCAAAATTCTCTAATAAACCTGGGGCCCCAGCTTTATTATAAATGGTTATATTTATGGATATTTCAGCCGTCTCTGAACCGATTTTGATCAAACAAAGATGATTTTATTATTTAAATATTATGCTCTTTCAAATTTTACACTCAATTTGTCATTACCTCACAAAAAGAAATAAGTAGTCTAGCGCCCTCTCTACCAAAACTGAACTATCCCTTTAATATTGTTGATATGAATATGACAAGGTATGAGAGAACCACTAGAGTTCCAAATAAGTTTTGAGGATTTGGACAATGTTACCAAGTCCCTTTAAGAATAACAACCGTTGAATAGAATGCTGTAAATGTTGCTTATATAGAGAGCATCATCGTTTGCGTTAGAAAACAATTATAATGTTGGTTATCTCGTTGTTCTAATACTCAACATAACTGTAAAATCAATCCTAACTTATTAGATGCATACTCAAACACAAGAGAAAGGCAACTGTGATAAACAAAATACTGGTAATGATGCACCATGTTTTCAAACCAGGCGGCATAAACTTGAACACTGTATAAGTGCTATGTTATTGTTATCACGATTTATACTAAAAGTGTAATGGAAAACATCCATAATTGAAGCTCAACATTCGGTTTCCTTTTAAAATGTCGCGTGACAGCTTTAAACAAATTAGGTCCTTAAGTAAAATAGATCATAGTTCAACAAAACAAGCGAGCTACTACACACAAAAAACGAGATGATGATCTCATTAATTAATGGGATCTATTTGTATCGATGAAACTCACTTGCATCTCTAATAGTTCGTTCATCATTATCGTGCCTGGTTTGTTTTCCTGTTGCAAATATAAATATGAAACCAGTTTTGCTTGGTCTTATTTCCTCTTCGTTATCGAGTTATTGATGATTTTTTTTTCGGAAATCACTGGATCAGTTTAACTGTGTTCATATTTTGTCAATGACTTAGTAATGTGCACGTTGCTTTTTAGCAAATTCATAAATAAAAAACGCAAATTTATTGGGGGAGGGGACACCTTATGTATTAATTTTTTTCTTTAAAAATGTACCCTTATGTTTTATACTGTTTTTGTGTGGGGAGGGGGGGGGGGCACGTGCCCCCCCCCCCCCCCCCCCCCCGTCGCTACGCCACTAGGTAAACATATTATCCCAGGCCAGTGCCAGGCAAGTAACGAGCCAGTGATAGACGCAAGTATTGTCCCTTTACTCATTTGAGATTTGCAGTTTGTCTTGAAATAGATGTAGCACTATTTGTGACAAGTAAGAAGTTATTCAAATGTGTAACGATGACTGATTAATATTTCGCCTAATACAGTCCATGAGTATTACTGGATAGCACGAACATTGTATTTATATTGATGTACACATGTTTCATTTATATAATATGAAGGCACTATGACTTCTAATGTAATTCAATAATTATGTTAGCATTAATTGCTCAATTAGCAATTAAATGTCGCAACATATCGAAAGTTGATACCCTGGATTAACTGTCTAGTATAATGTAGACTCTTTGGTTAAAGGGGTAGTTTAGTTTTGGTAGAGAGGGCGCAGCTGCACATCACATTTTTTTTGTGAGGTAATGAAAAACTGAGTGTAGAAGTTGAGAGAAAATGCAATTTTAATGGCAGAATAAACTTTATTTGGTCAAAATCGACCCAGAAACGGCTGAAATATCAATAAATATATCTGATCTTATAATTATTTGGGGCCCAAATAATAAGATGATTTTTTCAAAAAAATAAAAAAATGCTTGTACTTGTTCAAAAATGTTCAAAAGCGTATTTTAAATAGTTGTTGATGATCTCTCTATTTAATCATTATTTCAATAAAACATCACATGCATAATTTTGTATGAAAAATAGTTTAAACCAATGCCTTTTTAGAAAGCGCCCTCTTGTGTTTTAATGGCTCTTTCTGAATGATAACGGGCTTTTTCTTTAGTCGTTTGTAATTTTGTATACCTTTCGAGCATGGTGGAGTTATAACTATTAAGTTTATAATGTTACTGTCCAGGTTTGGTTACTAAAGTTCAGCCTTACCAAAACTGTACTACCCCTTTAATGTAATTTGTATAGTAATACAACTTACTAAAATTTGCAAAATTAATTTTTGTATGCATGTCTGGAAAGTGTTGATATTCAGGCCTTTTTTTATTAATGTTAAATAAAGAGAAACGTGATATTCTAATTTCCTTATGACACTGCATTTTGTCAAATTCGTGTTAAATGGCTGTATCTATATTGTCATGATTGTGGACATGGTGTGGCGCGCTTTCCAATCGTGGGATCCCGAGTTCGAACCCAGCCCACTCCGTTGTCCTTCAGCAGGGCATTTAATATACATTGCTGCTCTCTATCAAGGTGTATAAGTGGGTACCATGGTCGGGTGTCAATGAGCCTACGCGCCATTGACAGCATATGGCTAGTATGCTCTCCATGGAGTTGGGAAAGAACGCAATATCACTGTGTGGGTTTTAATTGTACCTGGTGACCATGGGTAATAATACTCGCGCTTAGAAACCCTGTATTAAGCGCTGATAAATGCAGGTTATAATTATCAATATTATTATACATCGAAAGCTACCATTGACAATAAGTGTCTCTTCACAATTTACACTAACCACAACTGCACAACTTGACAACTATCCATTAATGTTATGTTATATATTAAAGGTACACTTGAGTATTGGTACTTCGCGAAATGCCCCTTGACATTAAATTGGTTGTTTTTTAATTCAATTTGAAAGTTTATTGAATAAAATATGTGAAATGAGAATCATTCCCTTTCGAATGCTCTCATAGTTGTAAAAAATTGATTTTAAAATATTGTATGTATACGTCGTCTGGCCAGGCGATATATTGACTCTTACACAAATACATACAATGCTTATACACTTTTTTCACACAATTTCAAAAGAGGTTATCAAATAGTTGTTGATGATATCTCTATTTAATCATAATTTTAACAAAACCTCACGTGCACAATTTTGTATGAAAAATGGTTGAAGTTTAGAGAGCACCCCCTTGACTTTTAAGGGCTCTTTTTTAATGATAACAGTGTTTTTACTTTAGTCGTTTGTTAGTGTGTATAAGATTCGAGCATGGTGGAGTTATAACTATTAGTTTGTAAAATGGTGCAGGTTTTGGTTACTAAAATTCAGTTTGACCAAGGCTCAACTATCTCTTTAACCAAAGAACGATAAGAAACCGAACGTAATGTTATCAATTGAGATTCTAGGACTTATGGCTCTATTTTGATCATAATAAATTGTAAACAATCAATCATGTCTTAATTTGCTTTTACTCTCGAAACTATAATTAATATCTTTGTAAAGTTCAGCCAATGAGCGCACGCCAATTTTTCTGGGGTGGATGTCATGTTACAAAAAATAACCAGACAGCAGATCTATACAATGTTATCGTAACAAGTCAACTACAATCCTGTATCAAACCTAAACTTTCGTCAATACCATTAGGGAAAGTTCCAGTCGAGATAGTCAAAATGACTCCTCTAATGTTTAGACCTCGTTGGAATTTATCAATACCGCTAGTATTTTGTCTGACAATTGCACTGATAGGGACATCCTACTCGGAGACTCCGTGTGGCAATCACGTCAACAATTCTATAATTGAGGTGGAGAGGGGACACAGGTCCGTAAAGAATATATCCGTTGATATTACTGGCGTTTATATTCCAGACAATGTTCGTTTGCTTATAGCATCGGACGCCGCAAAAACGGTAGAGTTCATGTGCTACGTGAATCAGACTGGTCTTTGTACTGACGACACCACAGAGGAAACGGGCAACAGTGTACTTTTCCAGCTTTACAAAGAAACGTCTATGAATCAGATAACAATACTGATAAGAGTTGAAATCACAGCGCTGAAGGATTCTGTCACGTATCGTGTTGTGCTTATTGGAAAAGAAAAATGCGATGTTCTTACGTTAGAGATCATTGTTCTGTTCCCGCCCCCTGTTTGTATGATGACATACACGCAGGTTACAAACGACTTCAATATGTCCTGCGAGTGGGAGCAACAGGATGATGTTATAAGTCAAGCAAAGATTTTATCGGGAGATCAGGTAGCAGTTGAACACACGGATTTATCTAGTGCGACAACGAAAACTGTGTCCATCAGTGCATTTGTGAACATTCATGACATCTTGGCTGGACTTAGTATACCAGATAGATGTACTGTGTCCCGGACTGGAGATAATGGCTATGGTGGTAGGTCTTGTTATTTTCCTGGATTCATGGAACGCGCACCACCGATTGAAAATCTCCAGAACTCTTTTCACGATGTCATAACGTTTCAATGTTGCACGCAGAGTGAAGAGACACCAGTAGTATGGTGGTATTCACAAAGTGGTTCTCTTTCCCCGCTCAATTCTACTCCGCATTCGTTCGCGAACGACTCTTGTAACGCTTCTGAAAATCGGGATGATTATGTTATCCTGATCCTTTGCGGACGGACAAAAGCAGCGGGTGTCATTGCTGTAAACGGGTTTGGAAAACTTTCGCTCGATATGAATGCGTTGTGCAACGTATCACTGTCGGCAACTATTCCATCAGCTGCAACATCTGCGACGTTTCCTGATTCATATTGCACTTACAATTACAACATAACTGTGGAAGTATTTGCTACCAGAATACCAACCTTTCAACAAACTACAGAACGTGACCTATTGTTTACTGAAATGGAGAGCCTGTCAAGTTTTAATCAAGAGACTTACTCTACAATATCATCTAATACAGAATCACCGAAGGACGATGTCCAAGTTGATTGCATATGTATTATACCTAAAGAATGTGATGGGTCTGCAAAGTCCAAAGACAATATGCATGATATCATGTTAATAGCCCTTCTCATAGTCTCTTCGATTTCATTTTCCCTAAACATAGTAATTTGCTTATGTTTGAAGTTTCGTTGGAAGGATAATAGAACATGCGTTGGTCCGTCAAGAACAGATAACATCTCTATGGAGCAGCTAACACGAGTCAGAATTAAAGACAATAGTAGAGCAATAGAGCTTTCAGCTCTATCACCAGTTGATTACCAATCCCATCCACCACAATTGCCACAGTTACGGACTTGTGAAAGCATTTTAAGTGAACGGAGGAGTGAAACTAATCATGACGACGTTCCTCCGCTGCCCTTTCGATCGGTGAGCAGCGACAGAGAAAGAGAAGATCCGGGATTAATTGAAGTTAACTTTGAGGCACGATCAGACAGCATCAGAGGGAATTGTGCAGCTGTTTCTACAATACACACTCACGTTGCTGATCCGAACGAAGACGGTATGGAGAACCTGGACAACATCTATTACACTCTGGATGACCTTGACGACAAACCCCATGCTGCATCTATTTCCAACATACGCATCGAGAGAACAATTTCCGAGAACAATTACCATCAAAATATGGGCGGAAAATTTCCCAACGACTCGGACGCCATTTACGAAAAGACTAGAGACGCAGACAACATGAACGCAACGCCGCACATGTTTCGGGAATCTGACCAAGGTGAGTCCCTGAGATCAACGTCAGCGCCACCTGCAACCGCTTCAGCTAGTGTCATCACTAGCGACAATCTAACGAAAACCAGCTCGGATGTTACTTACGAAGAGACTGGAGACACAACTAACCCGGACACCCCCAATGCAACTCCGCACCAGTTTCGGGAACCTGAACAAGGTTATTCCCTAATGTCAAAGACATTGTAAGCAGCAGCTCTTTCACCCAGTGTCCTCAATAATCTGACAACCTCAGGTCCGCCATTAACAAATCGTCTGAACAGTTTCCAGTAGACTGATAAGAATGAATGTAACACTCACATACAAGTTTACATCGAACGACCCTGTGTAGAAATTATCCCTCTATCGAACTTCAATCCTATATCAATATCATTGTAAAATACAATTGAAAGATTTGTGAAAGTTTGAAAGAAAACGAACACTGTTTACCTAGTGAAAAAAAACTAATATTGAGTTCAAATTTTATCACCGAATACTGATGGCCTGCCATAGATTTGTCGCAGTAATAATCATCCGTTTGATCTTGACGACATCCGCACCCGTGTATACAGACGGTACGGAATTCATGGAATTTTCCCGAGCTCGGCTCAACAGTCGGGTCGGGAAGGTTTCCCACGCGCGCTGACCGGACGTGTTCAGCTACGGCAATTGTACTTTGTATCAAAAGCGTTAGCAACGCTTTTGAAATAATGATTTTCAATGATAAATATCTTCATACTAAAGGGACATTTGAAAAAAATCTAACCCTATTTTATTCTTCTCTAACCAAAAGCTAAACAACACGGCAGAATAGAAACGAGGAAGCTCCAAGTATTCTTCGTGGAGACACTTTACCTATATCACTTTAAATACCGTTTTACAGAGTTTGACAACTTCTGCTCATACTGCAAGGTCAAGATACGCATTGGTTATCGATGTAAATGATATTTTTTTTTTTAACTTGAATGTCAATTTCCATGTCGTTTTTAATCAAAATATATTTTACAAATCCATTGTTAAGTAAAACAACCGTCATTCGGAGTTTTTTAACTGTTGTTCACACGACAACGTACGCGTTGGCTATAAACGAGTGTAATGCTCTTTATCCTTAAAAGTTCAATTTCGCATATGTTGTCGTTATCTGAACATCTGTAACCATACTTCGAAAGACGATTGTTTTACTTAAAACATGGATTTTAGTATCTTTAGAATCCATTTGTAAATATGACAACCGTGATACGGAGTTTGGTAAATGTTATTTAGATATCGACGACCTATGCGTTTTTAAACTAGTGTAAATATTATGTTTATCATTAAAATTCATGTCGCTTTTCTTTTTAGATTAAACATATTAACGACCACTGTACACAGTTTGGCAGCTGTTGCTCAGACTGCAACAACATTACGCGTTGGTAATCGTGTAATGATTATGTTCTTTCGTTTAAACTTTCACTTTAAAACTTAAATGTCGTTTTTAATCGAAAACAACTGTTGTAATGAGATTGCTAACTGTTCGTGTTTAAGTATAAAAACCGTTGTACAGAGTTTGGAAACTGTTCGTATAAACTATGCGTTGGTAAACGAGTGTAAGGTTTAATTTATCCTTCAAATTTGAATGTAGCTGTTGTTTTTAGATTCAAATGCCTTAACGATCATTGTACGAGTTTGGTAATCATTCTGTTGCTTGGACGCGGCAACAAAATGTTGCTTAGGTAAATAATTTGTTTCATTTAGCAGTTCGATTGTTGTTTTTTACGAAAAAATACCTTAACATGAAAGTTTAAGTAAAACAACCGTTAAACGGAATTTGGTTACTGTTGCCAAGAGTGCATCAACATAATGTATGCGTTAGTAAACAGTAAGAGCGGTTAAATCTTCAAAATATTCAAAATTGTGTTTTTTGTTGTCTATACAATCAGCTCTAAATTATTGGATGTATACTCATACACAAGAGAGACTGAAAGGCAACTGTGATACACAAAATACTGTCAATGATGCAACATGTTTTCAAAACTACCCGAAATGTACTTAAACAGTTATAAGTGCTATATCATTGTGATCGCAATTAATACGTTATACAATGTTGAGCAAACAATTTTCAGTCGAATTTCACCCCCTTTTTCGGTTGGTAAACGACTGATATAGTTAATATATTTTTCTTGTGTGATAATGATGATATTATATCTGTGTTTTCCAATGCATATTACGACAAATATACACCACTTTATTCTAGAAATGTTCAATTAATAATATACCGATGTTTTTCAGTGTGTAATTGTAAAATATTGTACATCAATAACAATATTATGATAATCTTGTAATGACGATATACATGTACGGTAAATTAATATGTGCAGTAAACTGGCGAAGGGCATGGTCGAATGTGAACTCTGTTAGTATGTCCTACGGGTTGCTTTGTATTTGTTATTGAATACGATCAATTTAATTTATGTTAAGAATATAAAATGAAATAAAACTTAGTCAATTACTCAGTTTCGATTGAAGATACTTTGTTTTAATGTACTTTGTATTTGTTATTGAATACGAAAAATACAATTTGCGTTAAGAATTTAATACAAAATGAAATTTATTTAATTACTCATTTTTAATTATACATACTTTTTATTTGTTATGGAATGGGATAAATTTAATTTGTGAATATAACATAAATTAAGATTTGTTCAATTACTCAATTTCAACTGAAGATACTTTGTATTGTTTCCTCGTTTGATATCACATTTGATTGTTGGATCGATTTCTTATTGAGTACGATAAATTGAATTTGTGTTAGGAATATAATATCAAATAAATCGTGGGATTTAATATATAATAAATAAAAACAAAAATTCGTGCCACCTTGGCGTCATTCTATAATGATATGTGTTTCTATGCCATCATGGCTTTTAGTATTCGTTTGTCCTAAATTAGATTCATGTATTTAATTTAATGGTAAGGCGATAACAAATTAATGAGTAACTAGGATCTTGTATTTTCAAAGTTGATGGGATCTCTTTAATATATGTCTTAATGCTTAGACCACACTTTTGTGCTGCACATTTTGTGTCATTTTTAAAGATATACATGTACTGTATTTATTTACACTTTGTCTGATGTTATATTTAAGTATTAAATATAAGTTAGTCGATGAGGAAAGAGTAAATTGGTTCTGTAAAATTGTTAGATTAAAATTCAACTTAAATGCGGATATGCAGATATTACAATAATCATTTGTTTAGGCTACCATGTTTGTGCTTAATATCTTTCCAAATACTTTTATAAATATATATTATTTTGTTGTATTTTGATGTTAAGTAATATTTGTATTGCGTTGTTTTATTTTTATATTTATATATTTATGTTGCACGCAAGGCACTTTAGTCATCGGACTACAGTCTTGTGTATTGTATGTGTTCAATAAAAAACAGATATATCTATCTTTCTACCTATAATATTATAAGCATATGACCTAGTTATGAGCCAAGGTACAAAGTGTCATTCGCTAACTCATTCTACTGGATTTGGACAAAATTTGAAGTCTCGATTAGCTAAATGTTTAAATCCGAATACTTCTACCATTCATATCTTTATAACGAAATTGAAGGAAAAAAACCTGTTCAATGATTCTATTGCCAGTATCGATAATACAAATACAACGAGCCATATGTTAATCATTAGAATTCTAAATAAGTTCTGGATCAGTTTAGCTGTGAACAAATACTTGTGGCAATCAGTTTGTAAATTCCATTCGGTATGTGGATAAATTAAACGGCCATATGACATTGTATTTACTTTAGTAACGTGAAGTTTTCACACAACTAAGTGGACATATTACATCACATACAAACACAATTTACCAGCCCCTTGTCAGTGTTTGCATGTAATGTATACATTATTACTTATTATAAAATGGGTAGAAGAATCCCTGCATTCTGATTGGTCAATTAGCATGTAAAAGTTTTTTACTGATGCATGGCTCACTTTAGTTTGATTTTCAGTTTTGTTGCGCTTATTTTATGAAAAACAAATGCTGCACAGGGGTATTTCGTGGATTTAAAAAAAATAATAATAAAATAATAATTATCATTCAAAAAACAATTTAATGTTAAAATTGATATAAATTTTTGTATTTCATATAAACAAAATATATAAAAATATAAAAATTATAAATGCTTTTTTTTTTTTTTTTTTTTTTTATTAATATAAGCAAAATGTTATAATTTTAAAAAAAAAAATTTTAAAATGTGAAATCAAATTTTTTCCCAGCCATGGGTCGGTACTTTTGAAGCCATGGGTCAGTACTTTTGAAGCCATGGGTCAGTACTTTTGAAGCCATGGGTTAGTACTTTTGAAGCCATGGGTCGGTAAATTTAGCCAATTTAGCCATTACTGGGAAAAAGTAACATTTTTTCGCGCCCATTTTATAAAACAAATGCTGCACAGGCATATTTCGTGGATCGGTAAGAATTGTATGCACTCTTTTAACTTTGGAAATGGTCTAAAGTTAAACTCGTGCATCCAATTCGTACAGATCCACTCATGCCTATGCATCATTTGTACAATATCTTCGTGTCATTAAATTTACTTAATGAATGAAAACGAGTGTGTCCATTTGTCCATTATTTTCTTAGTAAAGAGGTTAACCTTTGTATAACCATATAATCATATAACCATCAACCGTTGGGGGCCGGTTGGTCGGGGTAGTGTCGTGACGACGTTGCGTATGCTGGTTCGTTATGCGGGCCGATCCAGTGTCCGTTGATTGGTTGAGTGCCCGTGTGCACCGGCCAATCGGGGTGTTCCGTTGTTGACCTATCAGGAACACAATCGCTCATGCGAGATTGTGATGTTGGGAGCCACGGTAGAGCATAAAAGCCGAGTGTCTACATTCGATATTATCATTTGACAAAGTATTGCAGTAGCATACGAAACGTCATGATCGTTTAGATTCCTAGTTTGACCATACATTGCGAGACAAACGAATATCATTAGCGATATTATTTCCGATACTATATCCGCAATGGATTATATATTTACTATCATATAATAGTTATTCAAATGTGCAACGAACACTACTCATATTTAGGCTACTTTTACTATTTCTATTTTATATCGTTGTAAGCATGATGATGATACCACAGTGTTCTGTCCTGTTTATGCGTTCACTGTACCATTTGGAAAATGAAAGAACTCTTCCATCTACATAACATCGACTCAAAGAACACAGTGTAATAATTAACTCCCATCTAAAAATAAATTGTTTGTTTGTTTGTTGTATCGTTGAATGACGTTAACGGGATCTATATAGTAACTTTGTTGACAAGTGCAAATAGTGATGTGTGGTTAATAAAATGTGTGTTGGTGTGATCTGCAATGTCCAGAAAGTAATGTGTGAACAAGTTAATTGGATATTATTTGGCCGAGAAATTAGCGAAAATGCAAAGTGATATTCACTCACTCATTGCACTTACTTTGTTCACGGCTGAAAAGGTCCAGTAGATAATTCATATTCGAACACAAAAAAAACGAAACCTGTCTCATGCGTTTGTTGCAGTTAATACAAATAAAAACAAGGTATGAGTAAACCGCTAGAATTTCAACTGGATTCTGAGGATCTGGACAATGTTCCTACGTTCCTTTAACATTATCTTTGTTTGCCAATAGATGGCGCTATGAAATAATGTTAAAAATACTACACTTACTTTGTTCACGGCTGAAAAGGTCCAGTAGATAATTCATATTCGAACACTGCAATCGTAAATATCTTTTGAACAAAATGGAAATTTGAAAAAACCGAAACCTGTCCCATGCGTTTGTTGCAGTTAATACAAATAAAACAAGGTATGAGGAAACCGCTAGAATTTCAACTGGATTCTGAGGATCTGGACAATGTTCCCACGTCCCTTTAACATTATCTTTGTTTGCCAATAGATAGCGCTATGAAATAATGCTTAAAATACTGCACGCATGATTTGGTTCAGTTCAGTTCAATTTATTATGACGCAATGGCCGCTGCAGACAGGTTATATGTTTGATGGCCATTACATGCAGGTTGGCTGATATAGACAGGTGTCCACTTAATACAGTTTTGACTGTAAATGTGATAGAGATGTGTCCATTAAAATAATAAAGGTTTGACTGTAAATCATATGTATATTTAAAGCCGCTGGATGCCACGTCTGCGGTTTATCACATGGCCACCTCTATAGTGTAGTAACAGCTGTTCTATCTGTATTAATTGCCCTATACAGGGTGGCCCCCAAGAAACGGAACGGTGCACTTCCCAACATAAATGTTACAAAATGATTATGTCTACCGGATAGTGTGTCCTTTCCAATGAAAAACGATACAAAGATCAGACATTTTGGACGTGTAGTTTTTGCTTTAGGGCGCTCTGAGGGACACCATGTCAGGTTCCCATTTATGTCAAATTTTATCAAGTCACTGCCTAATAAATCGCACTTCCCGTTCGTCATAGCGTCGAGCAACATGCCCATTCTCTCGGCACACAGCTGAATGCAAAATAACAATGGCGAGCGTATATTGCCCGTTTAATTGCCCGTTGTCCAAAGCTCTGACGGGCGGTAAGTGCGATATATCAGGCCCTGATTTGGTAAAACTTGACAACAATGGGAACCTGGCATAGTGTCACTCACAGCGCTCTAAAACAAAAACCACGTATCCAAAATTATTGTTCTTGGTATCGTTGTTCATTGGAAAAGACATCCTAGCTGATGGACATAATCATTTTGTTACTTTATTTTGGAAAGTGCCCCGTTCCGTTTTTTAGGGGGGACCACCCTGTATAACTCTCATTAATTAGAATATGATGCTGTTTTCCATACAGGCCTGCAGGCATATTTTGGTATAGACTGATAATAATTGTACAACATTTTAATAACATCGTGGAGTTACAACTTCATGCTAAACTCTCTTGGCTTTACCTGTAAGACCAATAAAGAAAGATTGAAAGATTCGCCCACATTTAGTTCAAACCTCTCTTTCTTCAACATGTATACAGTATAGAAGTAAGGCCTGGATGATATTGTTCAAATCGTACATGTATTTTCTATTTGCCATTAAACTTTCAAAACTATATATAAAGCCTTGCTGCCTTTGTTGGTTTTCCATATAAATAGATTATGTTCGATTTCCAATACCTTTACGCCTGTTATTTTCAATCATTGTATTATTTTATATTAACTATGTTTGATATTGCTGCACTCTTATTGCAATTTCACCTTAACAATAAATATTTGCATTCCTTTCATTTTTATTGAAATATTGTATTATTCTTTTATGCACTACTGCTCATATTTGCAATTCTTCTTTTGAAAACAAATAACACATGTTGCCTTATTTGTTTCAGCTGACGGTTCTTATTACTATACTATTATAGCCGATAATGCTATTATTTATGACGTCAGCCTTTTTATACTATATTATTTGCATGACTGGACGATTATAATCATTGACCAGGGGCGGGCCCAGTCTGTATAAGAGAGTGGGAGGTGACTACAAACAAAACATACATTCATAAATAAGCATCGTGTAAAACAACAATTAAGCAAATAACAATCAAACAAACAAAACAAACTAAGATACAAATTGACACGAACAAACCAATCAACACTATATGTAAACACACTAACAAACATACACATATTCATACATATACGTACAATTAGCTAAACCACACAATTATACATAAACTAGCAGGGGAATAAACAGGCGCAATATTAATTTACAAAAAACTCTCATCTTCCCCCTTGACAAAGAAGTAAGTTTATAATTTAACTCTGCAAGACTTGCCAAGATCCTCCCCCCCCCCCACCCCCCCCCCCCACCCCGGGATTGTGGCTTAGTGTATTAAAACGAATTCAGGAGGTGGCACACGAAGAAATGGGGGCACACTCTACTTCTTAAAAAGATTAATACCCTTTTATTGTGTTTTATGTTGTGAAATTGATTTGTTGTCAAATAATTGGCGAGGGGGCGCGTCGCGGCCCCCTGTACTCCCTCCCGATTCACTTGTTTGGTGATCATGGATTTTGCACACGCCCCCCATCATCATATTATCATGCCCCTGCACATGTGATGGTCATCGTTAGAGCTATATCCTATAAAAAGCATAAGACGCAGTCGCGTTTCAGTCAAAGACCGAGAACTGAATTAAAGGAACTGGACTAGCATCATAAGACTGGGACAGATTACTGTTGGTTTACCAGTATCGGGACTATTCGTCAGATCTCCTTAACTATGAAGTCGAATATTGTTCTCTTTCTGGGCTGCCTATTGGCGGGGGCCATTAGTACATGTATGTATAAATTGCAAGACGTGTTTTGTTTTATTATCAATATATTTTATTTGTTTTAATAAGTACCGGTATATGTGGCTTAACACTTTGTGCGCTGTGCAGTCCCCCCGTCGCCAGATTATTTTAGGCGCGCGCGCGCCGCACGCATCGTTGTCTGTGACTAGTCGAACGAAGCGCGCACGCCGCTGTTTTTGACTAAAGTCGAACGAAGCGCACAAACGCATGGATTATGTTGTACATGTACCTACTATGACTTCGAATGCAATTCAATGTGTTAGCGCTCATTATGCATGGAATAACATGACATATTGAATGATGATATCGTGCATGTAATGTCATAATGTTGACTTAGTAATATTAAATATAAGTATTTGCTTTGAATAAGGGTTTGTAATTCGTTCTGACATCGTTTTGTAGATGTCTTTTTCTGGAAAGTGTTCATTATTTTGTAAGCCATTTTATATTATCGTGATACAAATAAATGAAGGTATTAACAAAATAATAAACCACTTGATGATTGAAACTCCATTGCATAAACAAACATAGATATATAGATGAATTGTAACATCGACAAAATTCAATAAATGTTGCATTACACACCCTAAAACATTGGTCTAATCTGATTTTCTGATTAAATGTTTTGTGCATGTGCCTTACATGAGTAAGAAATGTAAAACAGGAACCCGGCGGTACAGCTACTAGATGATTAGTCTACAAGCATGTGAAGTTGACAGCTTTTTCTGAGATAAAGGAGGATTATTATAGTTATATGTATCAGCGATACAGAAATATATATTTAGACTTCCAATCAAAATAAGGTGTAATGTCAGATTACACGTCCACCGATTGCCATTCAGACAGACTATCATTATTATTGCTTATCAGTCAATGACTGATAAGCAATAATAATGATAGTCTGTCTGAATGGGAGGGACCTAATTCCCTTCTATTCCTTAGGCATTATGGGGGTCGGGGGTTGGCATTGTTGGAGAGCTGAAACACTAGCATAAACAAAAACAAAACACGGTGGTGGAAAGGTTTTCCACTAAAAGCCTTACTCAAATCTTCTAAATGTGGAGCTCTGATCCGCATCTGATTAGAGAAACAAAATGTGTTATATGACCTTCGGTATTATTCATATGGTAGTAATATTTCCCCACACCCTATTCTGGATGCTGTTCAAAGTAACTCACTCATGGAAGTCGAATCGATACATTCACCTGTCGCCATTTGTTTCCATATTTTGGGGGACAGTGACTGTTCTTGGTCGGGATACAATAATGATAACAAGAATGGTGGCTACTTATGAAGCGCACGGTCCGTCTTTCGACACTCGTGTCGCATCACTATTATGACTCCGGTCATTGGATACAAACTGCATTCAATCGAGCACACAAAATGCAAATGTTCCACTCCCTGTGGAGCATTCCAGCCAGGCAACATCATAGGTGCACATAGTGCTAAGGAACTCCGTTCCATCCTAGTAACCTAGTTTCCCAATAAATCACTTCATCATGAGTAGTGACACCCCCTCTTTGTCACCTCTGGGTCCCGTTGCAGAAAGAGATACAATCGATTGTATGTTACAATTGATTGTAGGTCAGAAACTTTGCGCGTTTCAACCAATCAGATACGCGAATGTAGAACACATGATCTGACTTACAATTAATTGTAGCTTACACTCGACTGTATCTCTTTATGCAACGGGGCCCTTGGCTGACCTCGGCTACGCCGCTATTGGCTTTTCTTGAATATATACAAAGCAACAAATTGAAGGCATTATACATACACAATTATAAACATGTAAAAGTTAATAGAAAACCTAACCTGATGACGAAACAATTTAACATCAGGCAGAATCGTATGCTATATGAATAATTATAAATTAAAACCACAACATGCAATGTACACACAAATGAAACTACAACAATTAAATTTGTCATGGGCGTGTCACTATTGACTATTATTGATGGTGTACGAATTAACGCATGTAAGTCGAATGGATACTAATACATACTAAATAAAATATGGAGTTAATTGAGTCAGATCACGTGTCAGTCATGTGGTAAGGTAAGCAACTTTGCTGATGTATACACAGTTTAATATAATGCAACCTCGAGTAGATACAAATCGAAATGGAGTCACAAAATAATTTATTTAGTGCAATTGTCGTACAACCTGGAATGACGATGGGTTGATGATAGAATGTTAAGTGCATGCGGTTAATTGTCGTAATACATTATTTGGAGGAACTAATTATTATTGAGCTAAAATTTTGAAAAATAGCTAGAAACGATTTACATTGCGTTAATGATTTGCCAGAAGATATATGCGAATTATGAATGTCAGTACTTTTATTAATCAACTGTTATGTAATATATAATAATGGAATATTGACATTGCTTAAAATCGAACCGCGATTCGATTAAGTATGTCGAAGGACATCATGATTAGTACACGTCAGTAACCTCAGAAGACTTTGTTCAGAGTTAATGCATCATCCGTATTTAAGATAATGTATCATGATATGATAAAGCCAAGGAACGGAAACATGTGGTGGATTGTTTGATTAATCAAACTTGAAGTGTTAAACTGCCTAATACCAGACTAAATCTATTTTTGATGGGATATATGGGAAGGGTGAGGAGCATGATTTACCAACAAGGGGGAGGGGGGGGGGGCTTTCCTATACCCCTGCTCAACAGGGCCACCCTTCGCTACGCCCCTGCAGCCGTCTTTCGGGATCACTAGAAACAATCATCACCTGTTAGTATTACACACAGTCGTCAATGCATCTGATAATCCGACACCATAAGTTGTGTTTGTGTTGTATATCTATCATAAACGGATAGGGGTTGGGGGTTAAGTGAGGATTTGGAAGATTGATTTATTAAGAGGGGAACTAGCCTGTTCCCTTGCCCACCCGCGCCACTCTTCGCTGCGCCCATGTTAACCTATTTCGAGATTAGTACAACTACAAGACTAGCCACACCTGCTCTTCCCACTCAGTCTTCATCTGATGCTGACGGTAAGACGTACTATAGCAGCGATTGAACATCCGTACCATGTGGACCGCCAGACTTATCCTCATATGCGCTTTGGCGCACGCTCGTCTTTCAAGTGCGTAGAGTATATCCTATTCAAACGAATTTGGGATTTATTTTAGTTACAGCCATTCGTGTTTCTCATTACAAATAAATTATCGAAGTATTTCTTACCCAAGACTTGCGAAAACAACTACGGTGTAGACAACATAACTATAAATATAACTTTAACATGTTTAACATCTAAACTGCCGGTGATCTGTAACAGACATATGTTCTGTCCCTAAAGTAATTCACATAAACGTTGACTTTGTACAACTGCATTTACAAACACAAACGTTGTGTAATGTTGATTGAAATAATGTTCATGCTTTTAAAGGATCCAAACCATTATCAATCTGCGTTTATTTTATACAATTTGTACTACAGTATAATGCCTATAATATATCTATTGTGTTTAATGGTTAAATAGAATTGAATCGAATCGAATTAATGGCATTGCCATTGCTATTATAATGATGGTCGTTTTGATCAGGTGCGGGCGATTCGTGCAGCGGACGATGTGACCAAGGGTTGAACGTATCCTATGACTGCCAGTGCAATACGTCCTGCGAAAACTACGGGGACTGCTGCGTAGACTACTATGCGCTGTGTCTCGGTAGGAATACGTTTCGTGGCGCCATCTGAATGTCTATGTGTATAATACCAACTCGCCAATATGTATGTATTCTTTTAATAGTGTTAAAGGGGTAGTTTAGTTTTGGTAAGGCTGAACTTTAGTAGCCAAAACCTGCACAGTAACATTATAAACTAATAGTTATAACTCCACCATGCTCGAAAGGTATACAAAATTACAAACGACCAAGTAAAACGCCTGTTATCATTCAAAAAGAGCCATTAAAACACAAGAGGGCGCTTTTTTAAAAGGCATTGGTTTCAACCATTTTCAACCAAAATTATGCATGTGATATTTTGTTGATATAATGATTAAATAGCGAGATCATCAACAACCATTTAAAAATTTGAAAATTTTTGAACAAGTGCAAGCATTTTTTTAATTTTTTCAAAAAATCATCTAATTATTTGGGCCCCAAATAATTATAAGATCAGATATATTTATTGATATTTCAGCCGTTTCTGGGTCGATTTTGACCAAATAAAGTTTATTCTGCCATTAAAATTGCATGTTCTCTCAAATTCGACACTCAGTTTTTCATTACCTCACAAAAAAATTGCGATGTGCAGCGCCCTCTCTACCAAAACTAAACTACCCCTTTAACATTAAATGTTAATAAAAAAAACATGATTATTTACAATACAGACTAATTATTAGAATTATACGTATATATGTAGCAATAATGGATAGGACATAGTTTCAAATAATTATATATTATATTCTTATCATATCAAAAATACTGCCGCATAACAACGAATACAGGGTGGCCCAAACAAAACGGAACGGGGCATTTCCCAAAATAAAGTAACAAAATGAACATGTCTATCGGATAGAGTGTTATTTCCAATGAAACACGATACCAAGAATAGTCATTTTGGTCGTTTAGTTTTTGTTTTACGGCGCTCTGAGTGACACCATGTCAGGTTCCCATTTTTGTAAATTTTTACCAAGTCATTGCCCGATAATTCGCACTTACTGCCCGTTATAGCATCGGACAACTGTGCCCATTCTTTCGTTTCACAGCTGAATGCACACTAACAATGGCGCGCGTACTGCTCCGCTATAACGGGCCGTAAGTGCAAATTATCGGGCACTGACTTGGTAAAAATTGACAGAAATGGGAACCTGACATGGTGTCACTCACAGCGCCCTAAAACAAAAACTACTCAACCAAAATGACTGTTCTTGGTACCGTTTTTCATTGGAGAAGACACCCTATCCGATGGACATAATAATTGTGTTATTTTATTTTGGAAAGTGCCCCGTTTCATTTTTGTTGGGCCACCCTGTATATTGAAAACAAAACCAACTATAAGCTAAATAATAATAGTGATAAAATACATACTATTTGATTCATATCATATATAAACAAATATATATTATCAATTTTTTTACCAGGTGCTCAACAATCATGCGACGGGAGATGTAGTGAGAGCTACAACAGTGCCAACTCATGTCACTGCAATGACCGCTGCCAGGAATTCGCCAACTGTTGCTCCGACTACGACAGCTTTTGCAGTAAGGAATAGGTTCTTTCAAAAATTGATATTTGAGACTCGAAACATATCATTATGAATATATTATCATTATAAGATTATTCTATATGATAGCCTATATGTGATATTTGCATAGAACATGAACAATGTTTACGTATTGAACAGAGTGGAAATCGATTTAAATTGTATCCCCGATAGTTCGCATTAAGTATCCGAATTCGAATACTTTGAACTACAATTATCGGAAATCGTCCAGGAACGCTTTCCAATTCAATCTTAGATATTTTCATGAAGATGAAACCGACTCACCTGTAATACCTTTATATACAGTCATAACAAAATACATATTTAATTGTATTTGTGTGTTTTACTTTGTATTTTATTGTTGAAGATGCTGCCGAAAGTTGTAATGGTAGGTGCAGTGAGGCCTACAACAGCGCCAACCCATGTCACTGCAACGACCGCTGCCAGGAATTCGGCAACTGTTGCTCCGACTACGACAACCTTTGCAATGGTAAACGAGTATAAAGTTATTATTATCTTTAACATTACAATTTCGCGGTAGGAATGTGCATCAACTTGGTAAACTATTGTAATTGTGATCGTTTCGCCTTGACATATACAGGTTTGTCCTTGTTTTAAAAAAGCTGTACAATTATAGTGTACATGTTTAAGTATGGATGTATTATCATATACAATATACATTATAGTGTGATTTACATGATACTGGTTATTATTATAATAGCATTATTATAATTATTATTATTAGTAGCAGCAGTAGTAGTAGTAGTAGTAGTAGTAGTAGTAGTAGTAGTAGTAGTAGTAGTAGTAGTAGTAGTAGTAGTTAGTAGTATTAGTAGTAGTAGTAGTAGTAGTAGTAGTAGTAGTAGTAGTAGTAGTAGTAGTAGTAGTAGTAGTAGTAGTAGTAGCAGGACTAGTAGTAGTATATTATTACTATTATTATTATTACTACTACTACTATTATTATTATCGTCATTATTACATTTACTACTTCTACTAATATTGCACAGTCCCAGTAGATCCCGACACATCGTGTACTGGACGGTGTGACAGCCCGTTTGACGGGTCCATGTCATGTCAGTGCAATGCTGATTGCAACACACACGGGGACTGCTGTACAGACTACACTGCTGTGTGCCCCGGAGGTGAGTAGAGGCATGTGATTTGCTTATTTAGTATTGGACATAATTCGCATGAATGAATATTACAATCTTTAATCTTTAATATTTTAATATTTATTTATGGCCAATACTAAATTTTTCCCACAGGCAGGTGTAAACTCATCATACTAAAACTTTTCTCCTATTAAGTGATCTTTCTTTGAAATTTACATATGGCCCTTGTGCCACTGAGTCAAGGAGCATTTGATGCCTCCTTCCTCTTATTATTTTCCTTCAAGTCTACCTTCTACATGTATTACAGTTTTCAAAAGATTATCATGTCAGAGTATGTGTGCAAACCTTGATTGCTTTCTCTTATCTATTGTGCTTATTCGACATTTATGTTATCCTACTCTTCTTAACAATAAGCAAAGAAATAATCGCCTGGGACCGCCCTTTATCGTCACATTGAACAGGTTTTGAGCATGGGTCCATTTTTGTTTGTTTGCGAACAGCTGCAGAGCACTGACAACATGATACCTCTTCAATATTAGCATGTATGCGGAAGGTGCCATCAAAGTATAGCTCGCAGGGGATGTTGGTGACCACTGTAGACATGACCACTCAAACGGAGTTGATTATACAGTATATAGCGTACTCGATCAACACAGGCCAATTATTTGAACTTAATCATTTTAAACCTAAGTTACATTTATGTATACTTATTCATTATGGGAACCAGGTTGTATAATAATTATACGCCTGTAAAAGGGTATAGCGAATACATAATGTTCTTTGAACCAGGCTGAGTCGTGTTTGAGCGCGACCCTTAGACCCTGTTTCTAGTCAAATCAGCTACAGAGCGTGAGGTGTGCAACATGGCCGCCTCCGCGTTTGAAAGGCGCCCTCCGACTCAGCGATACAGCCCCTTTAAGAAACAGTTTATTCCATGTTTATCTAGGTGGAGGAGGAGGCGGCGGTTCGGATCTTTCCTCCCTCGCCCAGTCTCTGTGGGACAATGATGTCAATCGCATCGAAGGATCAGACATCGTCTTCAACAAGCAGGCGTACCTCAGCGACTACAGCCAACGCAATGATCTTTCATCAAGCCCGTAAGTTGCATTTTCATTGAATTGTGTCTTGTCTGAAAAATGACAAAGTACGTTACGAAAAAAGCACTTTCACAATCATGTTTATTTTACCCTACTCTACATACTATAGTAGAATGGAATAAGGTATACTAAAAGAGTACAATAGAATTATGATTAAATGCGTCAGATCTGACATAGCCTTCAAACATATTATACAGATATTGACTGTCTTGAGGGGCAATATAACATTTGAGATCCTCGAGGGAAGTTATATTTGTGTCGAGGGACATTATATTTTTCCGAAGCGCGTAGCGCTGAGGAAAAATATAGTATTCCGAGACAAAAATATAACTCCCCCAAGGGAAATGAAATGTTATATGGTTCCCGAAGGAAAAAGTCAATATCTGTTATATTATTATGACCTATATACACTGTTGGTCATAATGTTGGAATATTTTTTTTTTTAGATCCAACTTTATTATTTTCCCTGTTTTTTGCGCCTAATGAATCATTTTAGACTAAAAATAATCATTACATTATGTTTCCAAACTACCAATGTACAATACATGGTAGCATGAATTTGCATTAATTAATGAATTCTTTTGTTTTGAGCTTTGAAAGGCAGGACCTTTGATGATTGGCCCCTTTCCTTCTCCAAAGCAAATGTCCAACGAGTCATCGTTATGGGTCATTTCTCAAAGTTGGCCGTGAGATTATCAACCAAAATTGACACAGAGGCTCTCGAGGCCATACCCGGTCCAATGCCATTGGCTACCCGCCGAACGATGCTTGTGCTCCACCAGGAAGGGGTGTCAACAAGCAATGTCCACTATTTCGTTGGACCATTGCATGTTAAGGTCTGTAAATTCCTCAGATGTCATCGAGAGAAGGGTCAATTAAAGCCAAGATTATCTCTAGGACGTCTACGATTGACCACCAGGATAGATTATCGCAAATTGCTTAACCTGTGCCGGAGAAACCGGAAATGCCAAAAAGGAGCCTTCGCCGACTATGAAGAAAACACTATGGAATCGACGCCTTCCGCCAAAATGTACATCAGCAATCCCTCTAACATGGTCACATAGCAAGACAAACTACCAAGTGTCCACCCAATACCATGTAACCGAGATTTACCGGACGTCCCTTGACTAGGGAGCCCAGAAGATTTCCGCCTGGACACTAGAGATGTCATCTTAATGGGTACGAGCCATACCACTGTTGGGACGTCACAAACTCAAGTCGTTTAGTGAATGCAGACAACTTGGAACTTCTCGCCACGTAATCGGCGAACCATTTGTCTTCCATCTGTTCGGTCAAGGATGTTATGGCTCGTACCCATTAAGATGACATATCTCTAGTGTCCAGGCGGAAATTTTCTGGGCTCCCTAGTCCAGGGACATCCGATAAATCTCGGTTACATGGTATTGGGTGGACACTTGGTAGTTTGTCTTGCTATGTGACCATGTTAGAGGGATTGCTGATGTACAGTTTGGCGGAAGGCGTTGATTCCATAGTGTTTTCTTCATAGTCGGCGAAGGCTCCTTTTTGGCATTTCCGGTTTCTACGGCACAGGGTAAGCAATTTGCGATAATCTATCCTGGTGGTCAATCGTAGACGTCCTAGAGATAATCTTGGCTTTAATTGACCCTTCTCTCGATAACATCTGAGGACTTTACAGACCTTAACATGCAATGGTCCAACGAAATAGTGGACATTGCTTGTTGACACCCCTTCCTGATGGAGCACAAGCATCATTCGGCGGGTAGCCAATGGCATTGGACCGGGTATGGCCTCGAGAGCCTCTGTGCCAATTTTGGTTGAAAATATCACGGCCAACTTTGAGAAATGACCCATAACGATGATTCGTTGGACATACGCTTTGTAGAAGGAAAGGGGCCAATCATCAAAGGTCCTGCCTTTCAAAGCTCAAAACAAAAGAATAAATTAATTAATGCAAATTCATGCTACCATGTATTGTACATTGGTAGTTTAGAAACATAATGTAATGATTATGTTTAGTCTAAAATGATTCATTCGGCGCAAAAAACAGGAAAAAGAATAAAGTTGGATCTAAAAAAAAAAATATTCCAACATTATGACCAACAGTGTTGATACAAATCAAGATAAATATGAATTTGGTGTTGAAATGAAATTATGGACAAGGGAAATCATTAGATTAAATCGAAATTCTTCCAGTAGAACAGACGTGTTATTATCGAAATGCTGCGCAAAATGCTTCTTTGTTCGAGCTTCCATTCAAATTTACTTTCGGATCGCGCAATCTCCGTAGAAAGCTTAACAACGCTGCGCGTGCCAGGATGCTAATACGCGCACATTGTTCATCTTCACACACCCATTGTGACGTAAATTACGTCACCGGTCAATATAACGCCGTTATATTGACCGGTGACGTAATTTACCGGTCAATATAACGCTTCTCATCCTTGTAGCGATGGTCACGTGACAGCATTTTGACCAATCGCACACCAGTATCTTTATAGGTCATATAATATAATATTATATGCCTCAGGTGAAAATTGTCGGTTTTATATTTTGAGAAAGTGGAAACACGTTTGACACATTGCAATTACCGTTGTATAATATTCTTCTACTTCACATGAATAAATCGTAACTATAATGCTTTCGCACAATTACTCATTTTTAGTCTGGTCTAGTACGTGAACGAGGCGAAGTTGTTGGGCACGTCCTAGCTGGCCGTCATTTATCGCCCTGCTCGGCCACCGCGCTTGAGCAAGCGGGGATACATATTTGACAGATTGTGATTATTGATTATCTTATCTTGCAATAACTACATTTGTTTATAATATGTAGTTTTCCTCACATTTAATCATTGGCAGCCTGATCGAGTACGTGAACGAGGCGAAGTTGACGGGCACCTGGCCGTCATACATTGCCCTGCTCGACAACTACAACCGCTTCACTGGAACCCGGGACACGACCACTGTCCTTGAAGAATCCGAGATCGAAAGCTTCCTTGACGCCGTCTTTGCCACCCCGGTCATGAGCCTGACAACGACCTGGATGATGGACAACGGTAAGATTAATCCTGTGACCACGGGAACCTGTGATTACTCTGTAGGCTTTGTATAATGTAGTAGCAACAGGTTATTTTTCCCTACATGCGATATTAAAAAAGGCTTCGGATATGTTTGATTTACTGTTTCAAAAGCCCTTTATTTATTTGTTTATTATTTAATAAATTACGATTTTGTTGTGAATACTCTGCAAAATTAACACAGACTACACAAATATATTAAAGAATGACGAGATCGAACGATTCCTCGGCATGAAACTATCCCAACCTGGTCATGAGCGGTAAACGTTGGTGAATAATGGGAAACAATCATTACAGTTGACGATAATTGCATGTCTAATGAGTATTTCATATTCAAATATACTGACCACTTTTACCCAGAGACAAGACAAAATGAAAAAAATGTCTAGACTGGCAAAATCTTCACTTTGTCTTGTATCTAGATATCTCTGAAAAGAGACTAGCTTCCAGTGAAAACTGGTTCACGCTGTTATACCGTTCTACTATGGAACAATCATTTCTTGTTGCTTCGAACACGTATTTCTCCGTGCATTCAAGAGCTAAACTCTAATCCAGACTACCAATTATGTTATTTTTATTTCATAAGGATACTTCTCGAACGAGGCTGACTTCCGGGCGTACGTCCAAAACATCTGGTACACCCTCTACAACCGATCTGGAAGTACCATCGTTTCCTCTGGTTTTGAGCATGATTTTTATATGAAATCGAGACCTAAAATCATACTGTGTATAATTTGTTGTCAATGTTAATTTCGTAAGGATACTTCGCGAACGAGGCTGACTTCCGGGCCTACGTCAAGAACATTTGGTTCACCCTCTACACCCGTTCCGGAGGCACCATCGATTCTTCTGCCTTCGAGCACACGTTCGTGGGTGAGGTTAAGAGCGGAAAGGTCAGCGGCTACCACAACTGGTTCACCTTCTACCGGGACGAACTGGCCGGGAAGACCAACTACTACGGCTATACCAGCGACAACGAGGTAGGACGATGACAATGAGTTATAAACTACTAAGTGAAATTGATTAATTTAGGGATATACACTCTACGACATTATGTTGCATGCATACTGATTATATTTGGCCTGCATGTTGCTATGTTCTGATTTAATGCATCTTAGAAATTCATGAAAGGTACGACGGGCAATATAAACATAAAAGCCATTCAAGGACATTTCCACGGTGGTACACTATGCTCAAATGTTTCATAGGACTCTTTTCATAATGGTGATATTATTACAGTTTCAATATATCATTGTACATTTGTTTATACGCTTTACAGCCAAACCAGATTCTGATGCAGTTCAACCTCAACGAAGGTGGCGTCTACTGGAAGGAACTGGCTTCCATCATCTACGGCTCGAGTCCCGAGTTCGAGCTGGCCATCTTCACCGCGTGTTTCGTCCACAACCCCAATGCCCTCAGCACCTTCACTATGAACGGATTCACCCAGAGGGTTCAGACCTGGGATTACACGGGAGGTTACATCGGCTCCATTTACTTCAGCGTGTAAAACCTACAGTGTTTCGGATAGTTCGAATCCAACGCCAACACTTATAAATGGGACTACACAAGATAAAAGTACATCGATATATAATAATAAAAACAAATTGATTTAGTATTGCTACGAGTCTCGACATCTGTATAGTCTAAACGGATTCACCCAAAAGGTCCAGACATGGGATTACACCGGAGACTACATCGATCGGTTCCACGCACTTCAGTGTGTGAACCATTCAGTGTACTGATTCGAATCCATTGTGAAAGATAATAGATGGGACTATACACGAACTATTCAATAAATTACACGAGGATAGAATCTTAAAATAAATACAAATCAATCAGACACGTACAGGAAGTATTATTATAATGCTTCCAGCATATTTACTCTCTATCTGAGCTGCCTTATTGGACAACAAATTGCAGTGGCGTATACAAGCCATCTGCTATCTATAAAAATAAACAAACTTGAATGTAGATACATGGGACCACACGAATCAAAATTTGACTATTTTGAACCCCTTTTCTTTAAAAGACCATAACAATTAATTAACCCGAAAGAATTCATAGTATTGCAAACAATGTTGTAACTCAATCTAGATTATAACGTCATTATCGTTTATGTTGTTCAATAACTTGTTCTCACAAAGAAGTTTAATCATGGTAATAATTTAATCCGTATTTTATTTCCTTATTGCAAATTATTATCGATGATCTGATAATACATATACGCTATATCTAAACCGGATAGATCTGAAATATGACAATATCTTACAAGAGGTGATACATTCTCAAGACGAACGGGTGTCACGATAAATATTACATTGATATTTAATTAAAATAGTTCCATAGTAGATTTGACGTGTCGTGTTATTCATTTCTAGTTGTACGAGAGGTGGGAAACCAGGTGCATACTGTGCCTTTCCAGCAATTTTACATACAAATACTAAAACATAAGGAGGAAATCCTACATAAATACAAAAAAAAAAAAAACAGAAATAAAAAGAGCATGCTCACAATAATTCCTGTCCACCTTATCGTATGGTTGAACATGAAAATTGATTATACTTCGTGGTCGATTTATACAATGTCACTCAGGCAGTAGGTTAAAGGAATTGTTCAGTTTTGGTTTAGAGGACGCTTCAATAAATATTTTTAGTAAGGTAATGAACAACGAAGTGTAGAATTTGAAACAGCACACAATTTTAAAGATAAAATCAACTGTTGGAAACAGCTGAAGTATCTGGGAGTGTTTCACAAAGTTGAACTCAACTCTAAGTTGGACTTAAAAGTTATGGAAAGCCGTTAGTTTCTTTGATATTTGTTGGTGAAAATGTTTTGAAAGGCATATCATTATTATTCAAATCATTAATATGTTTTATTATATAGAATATTTCATGTCCTTGATGTAAAATTTATGAAAATTATAAAATACTTGCATTTTTGCTTTTTAATATATTTTATTCCAAGGCTACAAATGGCTTTCCATAATGTTTAAGTTCAACTTAGGATCTTGTGAAACACTCCTCTGATTGAAATGAATGCTGGGGACCAACTTTTATTCAATAATTTAAAACATAAGTTATCAATCCTTCACATTTTTGAAAATAAACCAAATATGTCGTTAAATAGTTTATGACGATATTTCTATTGAATAATTATTTTAATAAAATATCACATTCACATTTTATAAAATCAAAAATAGTTGAAACTTGACGTGTCCTGTGTTAACGGCCGCTTTAAAAAAAAATGAAAACGGCCCTGTATACATAGCCATTTATACGTATTCTACAATTCAAGCATCATTGAATTCAAACTGTTATTGTTAAATGATTAATGGCAAGTGTCAATACCTCACTATGTGTTTGACCAGAACTGTACTATCGCTTTTAAAAAAATACATGAATGATTGTATAAGTGTGTCCACCTTGTTCACTGATGTATGTGTGTGTTGAAGTATAATTATGACAAAAAAACATTATACCACGGTGATCGATGAACTGCGAAGCAATCTCGTCATTTATTGACTGAAATATTTAGTTTTGTGCAAAGTTTAAATTATCACCAAGGATGTTTTTTAATTAAATCATTCATATTTACATAATGCAATTTAACGTCGAAACCTCGTTCATGCTTTTAGCATGTATTGTAAAAAAATAATATCGGTACAAGATAAGAGGACTGGTAAAGATCCGTAAATGATGTAGGTTAATTTATATTGAAATAGCGTGTGTAGAGCTGTATGTTTAGTTGTTGCGTTCATGGGAACTTTGTCATATGTCTTTCTTTTATCGTGGCTATCATTTATTTGCGAAATGTCAACTTGTATCTTGAATGACGTATCAAGATAGATAGGTGCAGCCAAAAATACATTTTACTATAATTGGAATAACCGAATCAAATTTTCAAATTTATTCAACACTAATCACATATATATACATTTAAAATATACAGATGCAAAATGAGGTACAAATGTTATACAAATTAAAATGATCATATATGATAGTGTTTGGGATAGGTAGGAAGGAAGGGTTCCTTATATAAAAACCTATCCCATATACATACCCTGAATCGTAGACAGACACAAAATCAATTCGAGTTAGGTTTATTATTAACAAACGGGGTTGCTTAATTAACACCACTGGTATGTTGGTCCGCACTAGCCTGGTGTAGACATGGTAGACTTCGAAAAGTATTCACGGACCTCCCCCCCCCCCCCCCTCGAAAATTTTTGACCGACACCCCCCCCCCCCCTCCTCGAAAATACTTGACGGACACCCAGCCCCCCCCCCCCCCCTTGAAAAAATCCTGGTTACGCCAGTGTATAGTCCCACCAGCTAAATAAGTGTAGAGCTTACTGCGTGTGCAATGCGAGTACAAACACAGTTACAGTTTAAGGAAATAAACTATTTTGTATTTGTAATAGGCCTACATTTATTTAGTGTGACAGGAAGGTCGAGCGGAAGCTTTAACGACTGATCAACGGTTTCTGTTTTAATAATTGCCACTCAGTGAACGCTATTTCACCGGTAACTACCTATTTTTTATTTTCACTACTAAATTGTAACAATGGCCCATATAAATATACAGGGTGGCCCAAAAAAAACGGAACGGGGCACTTCCCAAAATATAATATCACAATGTTTATGTTCATCGGATAGGGTGTCCTTTCCAATGAAAAACGATACCAAGAACAGTGATTTTGGTCAGGTCGTTTTTGTTTAAGGACGCAGTGAGTGAGACCATGTCAGGTGCCGATTTATGTCGATTTCGACCTAGTCAATGCCAGTTTAACCGCACTCATTGCCCGTAATACCATTCAGCGACCAGGCCCATTCTCTCGGCACACGGCTGAGTACACACTAACAATAGTGCGCGATGCTCAACGATATGAACGGCGGTTCATGCGATTCATCAAGCGCTGGCTCAATACAAATTGACAAAAAAGAGAACCTGACATGGTGTCACTCACAGGGCCCTAAAACAAAAACTACACGACCAAATTGACTGTTCTTGGTATCGTTTTTCATTTGAAAAGACACTCTATCCGATGGACATAATACATGTGTTACTTTATTTTGGGAAGTGCCCCGTTCCGTTTTTTTTGGGCCACCCTGTATAGCATAATCGTATTGTAGAAGTGGAGAGGCTCCCAAAGCTAGGTGTAAATGGGAGCTGAGGGGGACTCAATTGCCCAGGAGTACTCGTGCTTGGTAGTTTCGTCCAAACTCAATCAATAGTTTATAACTAACTTAATTTTAACACAGTATATAACCGCAATCATGGCAATGAAAACCACGTCTCCCTCGCCAAACCACCACATCCCCCCCCCCTCCCCAGCCCCTCCCCACCTCCTCCCCAACCCCTCCCCATCCATATTGAGTGACCTGATTATGCCTACTCCTCTGAGCAAACAATTATCATAGTCTACTTCATGGTTTACACACCGTTTAATTACAAAGTAAAATACCTCTAGTTTCGATTTAGGCCTATTTAAACCATGTATGTCAAGTAAAAGCGAACAACTTTACATGCCAATAATATCGAAGCGTCGTTCTGTTTATAAACCTGGTCCAAATATGTGTTTAACATTCTCCACAGAGACCAGCCAGGATATTTGGAGGACCAGTCTCGCATGGGTTAAAATCAGTCGGTACTACTATTTATTTTGCCCAACATTTCTCATCTCCAGGGGCGGATCTAGCTTTTTGCTAAGGGGGGGGGGGGGGGGGGGTGTTTAACCCAATGACGATGCGGAGCATCCTCCACTTGCCGCGAAGCGGCGATTTGTTTGTTTGCTATTTTGAACCCCCGTAAGTGATGTCTTTTTGCTAAGGGGGGGGTTTGACCCAATGACGATGCGGAGCATCGTCCACGAGCCGCGAAGCGGCGATTTTTTTTTGCTATTTTGAACCCCCGTAAGTGATTTATTTATTTATTTATTTATTTATTGCGGTATAAAATATTGTACATGGCAGCCAACAGGTTGAATTGAGTACAATTTACAATGAATATACATTTAAAACACATTAACTTAAAAGAGCACATTACAAATATATAAATATACAAGTGTACATAATATAAAATGATTAAATTTTGAAACTATTTCCTGTTATATCATTCCAATAATAAATTAATGTTTAATTGATAAGATTTAAATTTAATTGAAAATAAAATGTATGAGGAAAAAATTAATTGAAAATTATGCAAATTCTTACAATCTTTTAAGGAATTAAATACAAAACAAAAACAAAAATGAATGGACGTCATAATGAATAAGGCAATCATGGCAATGGAAGCCAATAAAGGGTAAACCATAATGAATGATGGAGATATATAATAATAAAGTATATCAAAATTGTAAGCGGGGTAATTAATATAAGATAGTGGGTATATAACACATATCTGAGCATAGTGTAAACAATAAATAAATCTATGATAATATTTCAATATAAATACTATTAATAAAATACAAAAACTATTAACAAACAAAATGTATGCATATAATACGGATCCTATTTTTAAACATAAAAATTGAAGGGTATAACATATTGCACCGAGATAATGGTTTTTATCATACTTCAATGGTCGTAACTACAAGTCGTAAAGTACAAGTCACTAAGTAAAGTAAATTATGGTGGACTTGCGGGCTATAATGGTAGTGTTCAGGGCAGAAGAGGAAAATTAAAAAGATGTAACATCTTCATTTATAAAAGTCAAATCCGAATACAGTGAGTCAAAACGTCTGGTGGTATCACACAATATGTTTCCTTAACAAAATACAAGTGTTTTATGAGTGAATTATGAGTTTGCATTCAATAGCCGTATGAGGTATGGCAGGGCACTTTTCTTGTATCTCTCGGTCCTACAAAAGACCTCCGAATAGTCCTGGCCATTGCGGAGTGTGCGGGAGCTCAATGAGGCACGTGAGGGAGGAAGCCATTGGTTGAATGGAGAAGAAGGCTTTGTTAATCCCTTTGCCAAATTCAAGCACAATTTCTCTCTCCGGGCAGACAGAGACGGGAGGCCTAATGTAGCTAATGCATCTACATAGGTATTGTACTGCGAACCAAGCATGAGGCGACAAGCTCTTTTCTGGATTCTCTCAATCTGCGTCGTCTGTTGTTCAGTTAGGCCAGAATGCCAAACAGGCGCACAATATTCTACAACAGGCCGCACATATGAGCAATAAACAACCAGCAAATCTTCTGCAGGAAGTTTGAAACCCTTCAGAATGCGGAGCATATTAAGTCTCATGCTTGCTCGCTTGACGATTTCGGTTACTTGACTGGACCATTTCAGGTCGTTTTGGACTAGTACTCCTAGTAGTTTGACTACTGACACTTCATTTAATTCATTATTGCCTATTGTTATCTTGGGTGCTACTGTTGCCGTTCTCACGAACTGTACATTCATTACAACACATTTATTTGGGTTGAGTTTCATTTTGTTTTGTTGGGTCCACATTTCTAGTTCATTTACATGAGTTTGTATTGTTGGTGGAGCTATTGCCTTTCTGCACTCCAACAGTGTCATGTCGTCCACATACTTCCAGCATGGGCTGTCACGGCATGCATCGTTGACCATGCAGAGGAAAAGCAAGGGTCCTAGTCGTGTTCCTTGTGGAGCTCCGGCGGTGATCTTCTCCCACTGTGAGTGCTCCGACATGTAACGCACGCACTGCTCACGGTTTGACAGGAAACTGGATATCCATGCGACAAGAGACGGAGACACATTCATGGCAAGCAACTTCTCAATCGCGATTCGGTGGTCGATCCTGTCAAAAGCTTTGCTAAAATCAGTTGCTACGAGTGTAGACACGGTCTTCACTTTGTCAGCATTTCGGCAAATCGAATTCAGGATATCTATTAGGTAATGCGCTGTTGAGTAGCCTTTCCTATTCCCGAACTGCGATTGGTCAATCGACACGCTCATGTCGCTCATTAGCCATTGTGCTATGAATTTCTCATGTAGTTTCGCGAAGTGATCTGTGAGCGACACTGGTCGGAGGTCCTCGATTGTAGGTTTCGATTTCTTGGGTATCGGCACAACGATCGCACGCTTCCAACGATCCGGTACCTTGGTTTGGCTGAATGAGGCGTTGAAGATGTCTGTGAGGGGTATGCTCAGCTCGTAGGCGAACTCGGCGATGATCCGAGCTGAAATGCCATCCGGCCCGGGAGCTTTTCTTCGGTTGATCACATTTTCACTTTTTCACTTGGCAGCCCAAGGGGGGGGGGGGGGGGGGGGGGGGGGGGTTAAACCCCCTAACCCCCCCCCCCCCCCCCCCCCCCCGTAGATCCGCCACTGATCTCTGCGGACTTTGTGTGAAATATATTACAGATCTTTCTCAGTGGGACTGAATGAGTTAAACGTGCATTACCGGTTATAGCGTACTTGCGTTTTTAATAATATTATGAGAGTGCCTGTTAAAAGGCCGGTAATTGCGCTTGGTTTCCAGCCTATATCAGAGCAGTATATCGACAACGTAGACATAATCTTCCGAGCTTACAGTAAACCCGACAGCCAATATGGAAGTTGGACTATTCTTTGTGAGAGCTGTGCCTCTAATATTGTGCTTGTTTCTACACATCCTGTCTACTGAAGGTAATAATTATTTGAATGTGTGTTACTTTTATTACATTGTTCACATGATGGTCATTTCGTTAGTTGAGCATACAAGTAGCTTATAATATGCCTGTGTCAAATGTATATAAAACGAAAACTCTTACAATCATAATAATAGACCGTTTCGGTAATGTATGCAAATAATATGCGTATGACGTCAGACTCCCCGTCGGCAAGCTTAACCAAGTCCGGCAAGCTAGCGGTCTATTGAAAGTGGGGTTTGAAATTCCCGTTTGCTTTGTTTATCAGGCTGATGTATTGGCCAGACAAGAAATAGCCTAACAGAAAATATGCTGAATGTAAATCGAAAAAACAAAAACATATGCAGATCCAGTCTAATACGTATAAATGATCGCCTTGTATCCGTATTTATCGAGAGGTCTGGCAAAAATATAATGTTCATGCTGGCCGCGCTGATTGATTAGTTAATAATTCCTTTAAAATTGTCTTTTCCATAGTGTCCTAAGACAATCTCGCATATTTGTATAGAATTAAATATCATTACAAAAAGCCAAATGTAAGTGTGACAATAATTGAATAAAGCCTACATTTTTGTATGCGTTATATTTATTTCATATTTTGTTTGTTTCATCTGCAGCCCAAGCATCGTGTAGGGGAAGATGTGGTGCATCACTCGATAGCGGGCGCCCTTGCCAATGCAACACAGCTTGCACAAACTTCAACGACTGTTGTCCGGATTATGGGCGTGTTTGTAGCCATGGAAACGAAGGTACACATTTCCATACAGAGTACATGATTAGGGGGTTATGTGTACGTGGTTAATGTTTCTAGAACCATGTCAGGCAAACCAAAATGTCTGTGATCTGCGGTTGCTAACAATGCAATCGACAAGCTCAAATTACCCCATGTTAATTAGTAGTCCAAAGCAACTGGACACAATGTTGAACCATAACTGTGCAGGTTATTCCCAAGGGAATGTGATAACATTACTTATAATAATACAATATTCATACATGTTTATCTTTATGTTGTTGTATATCAAGCAAAGCTTTCTTACATAACGCCTTCGTATATTGTGGGAATAGATAGTACATGTCCACTACCGTCAGAAATAGCCATGAATTCGGCGGTTGACAATACAAATTACAAACAATAATTAAACAACATCGATAGTGGAAAAGAAACAGCATATATTATGTTTTTTTCTTGTTCTTGATCTACAATATAGATATACGATTTTTACAATGCACCTATGATTTAAATAAGCAATTGAACGATGTAAGTCAAAATTGATCTCTATTTTTTTTAAAGGACGAGGAATTAGTCCGATATCATCGGGAGATATTACCCGTCTTGCCAGGGACGTATGGACGGCTGATACGCACCGCGTACCGGGGTGGCAATATACCATCAACAAGCAAACGCGGCTGACCCATCTGAATAGACATCGAGATAGATCACCAAGGAGGTTTGAAATTAAACTTTGTTATAATGTTTGTTCTCAACTTAATTGTTTACGAATATACATAGCTCCTTCATTAGTAAACTTTGTATTTACGTAACGATGATACAACTACAGTGATAGCTTAAAGGGGCAGTTCAGTTTTGGTCAGAGGGCGCTTCAAGAAATAATGTTGTTGTGAGGTAATCATAAAGTCAGTGTGAAATCTGAAAAACACACAATTTTAAGGACATAATCAAATTTGTTTGATCAAATTCGGTTCAGAAACAGCTGAACTATCATATAACATATCTGATTTTTAAAAATGTTAGGGACCATGCACTACTAGTATTATTATAACTCCGTTCGCAAGACAACCATGCATGCCTATATGAAACGAACGATCGACTTTAATAGAAAATGGAAATAATATGCGCATGACATTTATAAACATGATTTTTGGGAGATTTGATATTGACATAATAAAAACCGATTATGTAAACCACAGTGTTTCTTATACTGTTATTTCACTAGGTTGTTTGCGAGTCTCGAACCCACATCCTTACAGGGTCCTACTATCACACCGTTCCGTGCCCTACTAAATAACTACGTGCGCTCGACCGGCGTGGCTGAGAGAACCACTGCCATAGAGGAACAGGAAATAGATGCATTTCTGGCGGCCATCTTGAATACTGACGTCATGACAATGACCTATAACCTTCTCTTCCGCAAAGGTGAGCGCAAATTCTTATAGTTATATTTTAATATGATATCTTTCGCAAATTCGGAGTTGTTAATGTTGAATTAAATTGTATTCGTTTCTGCTTCATCTTCAGACTCACAATTATAAAGTTTTAAGTTAAAGGGATAGTTAGTTTTGGTTTAGAGGGCGTCTCAAGAAAGAATTAATTTGTGAGGTAATGAAGAACCAAGTATAATATTTGTAAGAGCATGTGATTTTAAACATAAAACAATCTTTATCTGATCAAAATAGGTTTAGAAACGACAGAAATGTTAATAAATATATCCAATTGGAAAAAATAATGTGGAACCCACATTTATTCTATAATTTAAACAAATATCAATATAATGCATAATTTTGAATAATTAAAAATACCTAAGAGGTTTTCTAAATAGTTATTGATTAATCTTTATATCGAATAAATATCTAAACAAAATTATCTCGGAAATAATATCGCTAATGATATTCGCTTGTCTCGCAATGTAAAACTAGGAATCTAAACGATCACGACGTTTCGTATGCTACTGCAATACTTTGTCAAATGATAATATCGAATGTAGACACTCGGCTTTTATGCTCTACCGTGGCTCCCAACATCACAATCTCGCATGAGCGATTGCGTTCCTGATAGGTCAACAACGGAACCCGCTGATTGGCCGGTGCACATTTTTTGGCCGGTGCACATTTGTTCATAAGAAATGGGTTTAAATCAATATTTTTTTAGAGAGCGCCCTCTTGTTTTTTTTTTACTTACATTAGCATTCATTATTTATCATCATCACTACTCATCGTAATTTATATCCAAATTGTATTCAAGGTCTCGGTAACGTCCCTCTTTTGGATTCAGATGGCGGTATTTAAAGACAAAATATACATACGCGTTTCTAGTCCACACTTGATTCACCTTGCTGGCTATTTCATTTCACAAGCGAAATGTCGCAACTACCTGGAACGAACTTGGTTCGGTCTGTTTTTTCCGCTCATGTGGCCCTGTGGACTCGTCAGCATTCGAACGCACGTTTGTTGGAGAAATTAAAAATGGGGTCTCAAAATTCAACAAACATTTAAATCATGCCCTTTCAACTGTTTTCTATAATATTGCAGGTTATTTCAATTTACAAGCGGAATTTTGAAACTACCTGGAACGATCTTGGTTCGGTCTATTTTCCCGCTCACGTGGCTCTCTGGACTCGTCAGCATTCGAACACACGTTTGTTGGAGAGACTAAAAAATGGTGTCTCAAAATTCAACAAACATTTTGATCATGCCTTTTAATTGTTTTTTCTATAATATTGCAGGCTATTTCAACTCACAAACGGAATTTCGAACCTACCTGAAACGGACTTGGTTCGGTCTATTTTCCCGCTCACGTGGCCCTCTGGACTCGTCAGCCTTCGAACACACGTTCGTCGGAGAAATGAAAAATGGCGCTGTGACGGGTTTCCACAACTGGATTCAGTTCTTCATTCAGGAAAGCGCAGGAAATCTAAACTACTATGGCTACACGAGGGAGGCCCAGGTATACAACAGTTATGTAATAAGTGTATGGATTAAAAAGGACCATAATACAAATAACAGAGAGAGAAATCAAGGAAGGAAGAACAAGAAATTAGATTGTTGTCCGGAATCTAACTTGACACCTTTTTTTATCACATCGACAAAGAGTGTGAACGTTAACAAGAAATTTAGCAAAAAATATATAATGTTTTGATATTTCCGTGATATTACTTCGCATAACTTTACCAGGCTATTTTAATACATACCTTCAAATTGATGTCAGACCTTCAGACCTTTGGTCTGGAAGGCATCATTCAGTCTGTACTTCTCCTTCTTATTACTTTTTTTTTTTTAATGAATGTTCACCAGAGAGAAGGGGCTGATTTCATTTGCTTCAATATCGTCGTTACCCATCTGTATCTGACTCCCCCCAAACAAATTAAATACAAAATGGGACTTCACCCCAAGCTAGTGCATGCCCAGGAATGCTATAATGTTGCTAAAAATTGCCATCTTGTTGCCCTATAAATGCTGAAATTGAGCGCTGCGGCCTTTTCCGGAATAATGTTATATTTAAAACACTCGTGATGTGGTGGTGGTGGTGAATAGATGGGGAGAGTGTGGGGGGGGGGGGGGGGGGGGGGGGGGGGGGGTCTTCAACACTGGCCCTTACCCAACCCCCATCCCCCACCCCCCCCCCCCCCCCCCCCCCCCCCCCCCGTGAAATGGTGATGTTGTCTGATTAATATCAACTACGTAACATAGCCTACATTTTCATTTTTCCATTTAGTTTAAGATTTTACTCTGTAATATCTGTTATTTCAGCCTCACCAACTACTAGTTCAGTTCAACTGGGGAGGCCAAGTGAAGACCCTGTCGTCCGTCATGGTTGGAGTCAGTCAGAGTTCGAAATGGCGCTCTTTACCGTGTGCTTCATCGCCAAACCCAACCAGATATGCCCGTTCGCCCTCAACGGTCACAGAACGAGCATTCGCACATGGACCATGGGCGACAATCTGGCCGCGGCGTACTTCTACGTGAACTGAAACGAACCAGGACTCAAACCGGGGCTCGAACCACTGTCCTGCTATTCGAATGCCCATGCTCAAACCAACATGTCAAACCAGATTATGTGCTCTTACCCCTTCCGACATCAACTGTTTTAGAAACAAAAAACAACGTCCGCACAAATATCATGTGCAACAAACTGGCCGCGGCTTACTTATAAGTGAACTGGGACCCGAACCGGGACTCGAACCACTATCCCGCTATTTGACTATCCATGCTCAAACCAACACGCCGCATCATACATTGTCAGATGTTCGCTCTACTACTCATTCGCCACAGAATGAACA
>JBAMJV010001818.1:0-19283 GCA_037951105.1 Echinarachnius parma
GGGCGCACAACCTGAAAGGAGGAAAGATAAGAAATCAATGTTAAGTATCTTTTCTCATTGACCTACGACCTGGGGTAGACAGGTCAACGACCCCATGGCCACTGCGCCCAGGTGTGACACAGGTAGCATGGTATACACAGCGAGGGTTGTGAACAGAACCAATCCTACACCATCCATGGGTGCATGGGTGGGGCGCACAACCTGAATGGAGGAAAGATACAAAATCATGGTCAAGTATCTTTTCTCGTTGACCTACGACCTGAGGTAGACAGGCCAACGAACCCATGGCCACTGCAGCAAGATGTGACACGGGTAGCATGGTATACACAGCCAGGGTTGTGAATAAACTAGGCCAACTCCATCCATGGGTGCATGGGTGGGGTGCACGACCTATATGGAGGGGGAGATAAGATTGGTTAGTTATCTTCTACCATTGACCTATGACCCGAGGTAGACAGGTCAACGAACCCATGGCCACCACGCCCAGGTGTGACACAGGCAGGGTTGTAAAGAGAACCAATCCTACACCATCCATGGGTGCATGGGTGGGGCGTACAACCTGAAAGGAGGGGAAGATAAGATTGGTTAATTATCTTCTCATGTTGACCTACGACCCGAGGTAGACAGGTCAACGAACCCATGGCCACCACGCCCAGGTGTGACACGGGCAACATGGTGTACACAGCCAGGGTTGTGAATAGAACTAGGCCAACTCCGTCCATGGGTGCATGGGTGGGGCGCACCACCTGAAAGGAGGGGGAGATAAGAAATCATTGTTGAGTATTTTCTTTCGTTGACCTACGTCCTGGTAGATAAGTCAATGAACCCATGGCCACTGCACCCAGGTGTGACACAGGCAGCATGGTATACACAGCCAGGGTTGTAAAGAGAACAAATCCTACACCATCCATGGGTGCATGGGTGGGGCGCACGACCTGAATGGAGGGGGAGATAAGATTGGTTAGTTATCTTCTACCGTTGACCTACGACCCGAGGTAGACAGGCCAACGACCCCATGGCCACCGCGCCCAGGTGTGACACAGGCAGCATGGTGTACACAGCCAGGGTTGTGAATAGAACTATGCAAACTCCATCCATGGGTGCATGAGTGGGGCGTACAACCTGAAAGGAGGTGAAGATAAGATTGGTAAATTATCTTCTACCGTTGACCTATGACCTGGGGTAGACAGGTCAACGAACCCATGGCCACTGCACCCAGGTGTGACACGGGTAGCATGGTATACACAGCGAGGGTTGTGAATAGAACTAGGCCAACTCCATCCATGGGGGCATGGGTGGGGCGCACAACCTAAAACGAGGGAGATAAAGAATGTTTAATAATCTTCTCATGTTGACCTATGACCCGAGGTAGACAGGTCAACGACCCCATGACCACTGTGCCCAGATGAGACACAGGTAGCATGGTGTACACAGCAAGGGTTGTAAAGAGAACCTATCCTACCCATGGATGCGCAACCTAAATGAAGGGGGAGATAAGATTGACTTATTATTGCTTTCGTTGACACGGCGGAGAGACACAATGACCCGAGGCTGATCAATAGCAGGGGGGTGAACTATATAAGGATCAACATTTAACCAGTTCAAAGCCTCTTGGTTGTTATGCACACTTGACAAGCAAGGGCTGTACACAAGCACTTGTCTGATTGCTCAGGGCAAGTACAACTTCATCAATGGTCTGGTTTAGTTGCCACATCAGGCACTGACATATCTGTTCAACTACAAGATAAGAATTTAATTCCTTACTAGTACGGCAAGTAAACAAAAAATTTATTGTGGAAGCTCGCACAGGCCCCAAAAGTTGTTTCTTCTTCATATAACACGATAATGTACGAACCTGTATGGTGTAGACAGAGGCTAGTAGGAGGAGCCAGAGAGTGATTGACAGCGGTGAGGTGAAGCGAGGAACGACAAAGTCGAGGCAGGAGAGCGCCAGGAGGCACGTCAGCAGGAAGGTAGCCACTATCAGCGCTGCCACAGTGGCAAACACCTTGTCAATACTCTGTGGAGAAGAAAAAAAACATTCAAAAAGATGAAAAAAGGGTAACTAATTGTAGTTTATTGTGATAAAAAAATGAATTTTACAAGCATAACATGACCTAAAAGGGTAATAGATCTGGGTCCAAATTCATAAATGTGGGAGGGGGGTCACTATCAGCCCTGCCACAGACACAAACGCCTTGATAATACTCTGTGATGAAGACAATAAAAAAAATTTAAAAATTAAATTGGAAAAAAAAGGTTTAATCATAGTAGTCTTGCATAATTTGAATTTTATAGCATCACATGACACCATTGCCCCACCATTCCCTTCACAAACCATCACAACCATCGTACAATGTGTCTTTTATTATGTAATAAATTCAATCTAACACTTCTTGTGTGTTATCGGCCTCCCCATGCTTCTTCCACAGGAAAATGATTCACAGAAAACACTCCATCCCTCGGATAGGATGATAAATGGAGGTCCCGTACTCCCATGTATGAGACAGTCACACCTAATGCATGCTAAGAACCTAGTCAACTTCTCGAAAAGAAAAGGGTGCTAACCCGGTTGACTAGTAACCCTGCACATCGCAACCAAGCTACTGCAAGAATCTTCAGAATTGAAGGAGGCCGTTCAATACGAATTCACTACAATGTTCACATCTTCTGTAGATGGTGCAATAACATACAGTCAATCCTGTGTTATCAAGTGGCCACCTGTCTATAGCAGCTAACCTGCCTATAGTGGCCACTAAACATGATCCCCTGCAGAGAAAAACAATGGAATGAACCTGTCTAGATAGAGTTCACCTGTCTACAGTGGCCCCTTTTCTTGTTTCTCTTTGGTGGTCACTTTACACAGGTTTGACTGTACATTGTACTTGTTTATAGAAATTGTGTTTCAAATCATAGGAGTAGAGGAGGCGGGGAGGGGGGGGGGGGGGGGGCCTCAGGCAAAAACGCACATCAAATTTGGGCAAACCATGTCATATTCGGGCAAAACCATGCCATATTTGGGCAAACTCATGTTACATTCGATTCAGGCAAAGTCATGTCATTTTCAGGCAAAACCATGTCATATTTGAGCTTAATTGTGTTATTTACGGACTAAACCATCAAAAACGTTATTTTCGATCATCAAAGAAGCGAGGATCTCTTTTTTTGTGCTTGATAATTATTCGGGCAAAAGACCTCAGCCCCCCTGAGAAAAATTAGCCCCAACGCCGATGTTTCAAATCATGGGCTCAAAGCTAACACTTTAGCTCTGTAACACTGGCCCAGGGCCATATTCATGCCAATTATTATGTGTTAATGTTTCTTTGTCTAAACTATGACAAGACAGGCAACATGTAGCTTCCAAAGGCAGTTTCACACGGGGCAACGCAATCGCTGCTATTTTCAGCAACGCTATAATCACAGGTTGCTGCTTATTGCTATTAACACAGTGCATTGCAAAAAACAATCATACAGTAACTGGTTTCAAAGAATAAATGCCGGTAATTGCAGCTAAATTCACAGATAATCGCAGAAAACACTTTGTCGCACAGGTGTAATCCATGTGTGACACTGGCTTTAAAATGCTAAGAGAGTGAAGAAGTGTGCACTTATTGAAGATGGATTAAGACCCGGAAATATAGCAGCTGCGTTCAAAATGCCAGGATGATTATGGAGAATCTTTCCTGGCGTTAATGCAATGCTTTTTTTATAAATAAGTTACTGCAAGAGCACGCAAACAGAGAATATTTATGCACTTTTAAAAGATTACGAACTGGAAATGCAGCAGCTGCACTCTCAAAACATCATCATTATCATTGAGCCGCATAAATGTGAAAGAAAAGGTTTAAAGTGGCCACGAAAAAAATATATACATGTATATTATCTGATTATAACTTTCAAGATCCCTTTTAGTCATCATTCCAGCCTGATTTTGTATTAAAAATAACCATACAATAATGGAAAGTAACATTTTTCCACAGATTTAAAAAACCTTTTTGTGAACCAGCTAGTCCAAAGTTAGAGAATATAAAAACAACATAAATCATTATGTGTAGTTTGACTGCCAGTGCATACTTTGTACATTTAGTTTCAAAGAGTCTTTAACCCTATTTCTACCAACTCAAGGTATTTCAACACAAGTTTGAACCCAATTGTTGTTTGAAAAAGCAGACACACATTATAATCCATTTTATTTAGAAATTGTAGTGTCGCCTAAAGCCATGGTCTCATCCGACCCACGTAGGCGTAGCGCGGGATCTACGTAGAGATTTTGGGGTGTAAGTGATCCTACGTGGATGGCCCGCGCGCACTACGCACGTAATTTCAAGCTACCTGACCCTCACGTAGCCTAAATTTTCCTTCGTCGAGACAAATTGACATGCACAATTTTTGGTCTGCGATGATTTGTTGCAGCTACCGCGTGACTGGTGAGTGGGTGCTTGCGTGCGGGGCACGTGCGGGGGTCGTGGTTAGTACTTGATCATTTTCTTAGTTATTTGCAGGGAATAAAAGCTAGAGAAACACCCACGTAGCCCCTGGGCGCCACGCACGTAGCACTCACGTTCTACTCACTCACTACGCACGCACTGCCCACGCGATCACCACTCCCCCCTCGCCATGCACACGTAGCACCTTCGCGCTACCGACGTAGCACCCACGTACTACCTACACACTGCCCACGCGAAAACCTTGATTAAACGAATTTTCTACGTAGACCAGGCGCAGATGATACGAACAATCCCAGCCATGGTCTCATCCGACCCGCGTAGGCGTAGCGAGGAGTCCACGTAGATACTTTGGGGCTGTGCGCGGCCCCTCGCGGGTGGCCCGTGCGCACGACGCAAGTAGTGTCAAGATACCTGACCTCCGCGTAGCCTTCATTTTTCTACGTAGAGAAAAATTGGACATGCACAATTTTTGGTCTACGATGATTTGTCGCGGCTACCGCGTAGCTGGTGCGTGGATGGTGCGTGGGGGGCACGTGGGTAGAATTGCCATTTGTCTTCGTTATTTGCAGGGTATAGAGTGGTGAAGTGTGATGTCATAAATGATGTCATAAATATTCTTTTAAGAATTGTCAAGGCACCGAAAAACATCATAACTACCAAAAGGTTTTCTCGATTGTGCTGCTTGCGGTAGTAGATGCCAGCTGCAAGTTCATATGCATGGGCGGATGTCAGGTCTGAGGGATCGGCTTCAGACGCGGGCATTTTTAATTACAGTAGGGCGCACCGGCCTGACATGGGGGAGGATCTCCTGGGGTTTCCTGATCCTGAACCACTGCCGGGAGATGAACATGACCTTCCTTTCTTTCTGGTGGGGGATGACGTATTCCCCCTTTTGGAATCCTGGCGCACTGCTAGCGTGTCATGGCGTGTCCTGCTCACTATTATTCAGTTGGCCCCCGGGGTGCACGCAAGGTCACCTCAAGCTGCTTGATTCTGCACAATCTGATGCGGACGCGCTACCCTGGTCTTCAAAAGCCAACGATGAAGACCAGGAGGATGCCTCATTCCCGGAGGGCGGCGTCAGCATGCAATGGAAGAGGCCAACCAGATCGGAGGCCCCCAAGTCACCAATGAGGGCAAGCATTTCAGGGTCTCCCTGAAGAACTACAATAGCGAAGAAGGCGGGATGCTATTGTGTAAACTCTTTATGAACTTGTGAACGTACGTTGGGACAATAATATCTATATATCAGGTGTATTTGGTATTGATATATTGTATTTTATATTGATATAGTGTATTTTGTATTGATATTGTATTTTGTATTGATGATTTGAATCATGTTTACATCACGGTGATTATACTGCCTTGCTTTAACACGACGAAAGACTTCATGCAAACTGTGATTACAATCTTGTTTCTGGAGACGTATCTGTCAATCAAACAAGGAAACACTAGTATTACACTGCATGACTGCATTCGAAGCGAAGAGCGCCCGGTTTACACTACCGATTCGCACTGTGATTTGACTGAATCATGATTAAAAAACACCTCTGGACCACTATTCGAGTTTCGCGATTCGTGATTCTAGTTTGCGTTTACACGGTCAAAAATACAATGATTGGAGTGAAAATGACTCCAATCGTGATTGCAGTCACCCCAAATAACACTTATAAAAGCACTCCTTGATTGATTGACAGATACGTATCCAGAAACGCGATTGTAATCACAGTTCGCGCGAAGTCTTTTTTCAACAGAATCACCGTGATTTAAAAAATGATTCCAATCATGATTGCCATCACTCGTGTAAAAACGATCTTAACTAAATTGTCCCCTCGTCTTGCCCGCCTAGCACCTGCGCGCCACCCACGTAGCACCCACGTACTACCCCCGCATTGCCCACGCGAACGAACAAATGAACTTTCTACGTGGACCAGACCTAGGTGGATGTGACCACTCCCAGGTAGAATTTGCCCACGTAGAGAACAGGGGCGCGTATGAAAAATTACTGCTCTACGTGTGCGCTACGCCTACGTGGGTCGGATGAGACCATGGCTTAAGTAGTGAAGTGTAGGGGAATCCCTATTCAAATAAAATATTAATATCTGTGCCAAATGACACTGAAGGCATTCAAGGGGTTAATGGTGAAGAATTTCTAGTATTATTATTATTATTTATTCGGCCAAAATTCAAACAAATACAGAGTATACAAAATACAAACAGTCAATAAAGAAAGTGAAGGAAAGGGAGAAAAGGGACAGTTACAAGTATGCCAGGGCTCACAAAAGTAAAATTCTTTACTATTGCCCGGAGACATGCGAGCCCTCACAAGTAAAAATATAAATATAAAATATAAAATATATATATATATAGTGAAATATAACCTTCTAAATCAGAAGTCGGTGATATGTCATGTATAAGGCACAGGTGCAAAGTATCTGAACGCACCTATTTAATGTAAATAAATCATGCTGCTGGAGTGCTGGTGCTATACTGCCATTATGCACATAGTACATGTTTAAAGTGATCCATTAACTTTGTTTTTTCCCCAAAAGAGTAATGTTTGAGACGTCAGACATATACCAATTTCATTGTAAGATTCTTGAGAATGATAAAGGAGAATTTCATAGAAAAAGAATACAGTTTACTTAGTAAAATTAGATAAAATCAATGTCTGATTTGATCCTGATCGCTTGCGTGAATTATCCAAATTCAGATACTCTTGACTAAAGTCGGAGACCGTCTATAGATGCTCTCAAAGTCAATCTTGAATATATCCCTGATTATGGAGACGTTTTAAAAATCAAAACCCATTTAATTTTCTGTTACCATAAGAAAATAAATAGGGCTTGTGTGGTAAAATCCGAACCTAAGCATCGTTAAATACAGAAATATCGGAAGAAGTCCAATACCTGCCCGTGAAATTTATAAATCCACCGCCTGTTCGCACCTGTCCGCGCCGCTAGAGCTGGGCTGGAGATATCGACAAGCCGGGGACAAGCCTGTATAGCGAAGACCTCCTGTAACGCACGAGGTAATTTGCACGTAGCGTATGGCGATTCCGTGTTGGCGATATCAATGTACATTAGATCAATTTTATAATTTTGCAAATATATCAATTATTAGGCAGTTTCTTGGCCAAATTTGTATAATCCCATATTAGTAAAATTATATTCTTTCACATGGTTGGTAATAAGAGCGTACATTTCATTTTTGGGGGGTGGGGCATTTCCCACTACTGTGATTCACCTTTAAGCCTTGAAGACCTTTTAATGGACGTAGTACTATTTACTACAGGGTAAATATCCCCCTTGATATTTAAATATGGTACTACGAAATGGCAGATTAGAAACAGCTGGCACATGGATGTTGGCGTGATGACATCCCAATTTGAACCCGCTACCATGTTCACCCATCTTTCACTTCCCATTATCTAGTTCAGAACTACATGGATTTTACAAATTTTGTTGTCGTTATCAACTAGTCAACGGATATTGAACAGTGGGTAAACCTGGGGTAAGGCCCTCGCTTTGGGAAGAAATTAATTTTTGGGAGGCACACTGTATGCATTTCTTTGTTTTATTTTCAGAATTTTTACCCCTTTTTTATATTGTTTTTGTTAAATTATTAGGGGGGCATGTGCCACTGTGCTCCCACTGCGGTGGCATAGCGACAGGGGGCATGAGGGGGGGGGGGCACATGGGGGCCCCCCAATAATTTGAAGAAAACATTTAGAAACATCAGGGGAAATTTTGTTTTAAACAAAGAAATACATAAAGTGTGCCCCCCAATAATTTTGCGTCCCCCCCCCCCCCCCCCCAATAAGTCTGACCACACTACGCCATTGTCCCCCTGCAGCTATGCCATTGTGTTCAGGACTGCATGGTCCCTGAAATATTCAGGCTAGAGTCTATGTTAAAACATACACAAATCAGCCTAAAGTCTCTCTAGACAAAAACTGATCCTAACGAATTTTCAGAATATAAAGCTAACATCAATTCCTTAAATAATAGCACATTCAATCATGTAAACAAATCTAAACATAGATAAAACATCTTGTTGGTTTAAATAATGAATACAAAATTGAAAGTGTTATTTCAATTATTGATTTGACAACATGGACTTGGACTGAATAAAGTCTCTCTCACTTACAAAAAATATAAGGTTCCAATTTGCCTGAATAATGCATCCCTATATGCTGTATATCTACATTTCATATAGCAGTGAATGCCCGATTCGGATGGATTCGCTTTGTTACTTAAAACTATCAGGTACTATAAACCCTTGGTGTATATTTCATTTTCCACGATGCTATATTCTTGATGGAAGAGAAATTTGCATCCAAGAAATTCAAGATTCCAACTCTCAAATTCGAAAATATGTTGTTGCATAAATATCTGTATTTCATATTAAAGTAAGTGTGAATGTATAATTTGAATGAATTCATTTTAAATCTTGAAAGTATCAGATATTATAAATCCTCGGTGTATATTTCATTTTCCAGAGAAAAATACATGCAAAAAAACACCATGAAGGAGAAATGTGCCTACAAGGAATACAAGCTTCTTTTGCTCTCAAATTTGAAATATATATATGCTGCTTATCATATATTATTAAGTTTTAGTGGATTCAACTCCGACAGTTCTTGAAAGTATCAGGTATTATAAACCCTCGGTATAAATGTCATTTTCCAGAGAAAAAATATGCTATAAGCCAGAAGAAGGAGACCTTTACCTTCAAGTAATGCACGATTCCAACTCTCAAATTTGAAAATACGCTGCTTATCTGCATTGTTTCTATTTTCATAAAGTAAGTGACACTGTGAATAAAGGATTTGAATGGATTTACTTTGTACCTTGAAATTATCAGTTATTATATATCCTCTGTGTATATTTCATTCCCAGAGAAAAATACAATGTACATGCTATAAACGTGATGAAGGAGAACTTTACCTTCAAGGAATGCAGTATTCTTGAATTCAAAAATATGCCACTTGTCTGCATTTTTTCTATTTTCATAAAGTAAGTATGACTGTGAAAAAAGAATTTTAATGGATTTACATCACACCTTGAAATTATCAGGTAATTACAAACCCTCCGTGTAAATTTCATTTTCCAGATGAAGGAAAACTTTGCTTTAATACAAGGAATGCTAGATTTCAACTCTCAAATTCACAAATGTGCTGCTTTTCTACATTTTTAAAAGTTAGTGTGAATGTAGGATTTGAATGGATTCACTTTGTACCTTGAAAGTATCAGGTATTATAAATGCTATAAGGCAGCCCAATGAAGGAGAAATAATCCTACAATGAATGTAACTTTCCAACTCTTGAATTCCAAAATATGCTCTTTGCCTACATTTTATGAAGTTAGTGTGAATGTAGGATTTTAATGGATTCACTTCTCACCATGAACGTGAGCAGCTTAAATACATAATGGGGTAACTATACCCCCAGTGTATCTAATTCCCCCCCCCCCCAAAAAAAAAATCCATGCTATAATCCAGATGAAGGAGAACAATACCTACAGGGAATACAAGATTCCATCTCTGAAATTTGAAAACATGCTGCTTAAATCTGCCTATTATAAAGTAAACTTTGTAAATGTAGGATTTAAATGGATTCATTTTTAACCATGAAAAATATTAGATATTATAAACCCACTGTGTTAATTTCATTTTCCAGATTAAATAATATGCTATATCAATGAAGGAGAATAATACCTACAAGGAAAACAAGATCCTACCTATTGAGTTAGAAAATACGCTGCTAATGCTGTCTACATTGTTTCTATTTTCATAAAGTAAGTGTGACTGAGAATAAAGGATTTTAATGGATTCACTTCTCACCATGAAAGTGATCAGCTTGTATGAAACTGATGTAATAATACCTCAGCGTGATTTTTAATTTTCCAGAAAATATTAGACCTAGAGGGAATAATAAAACCTTGCAACTTTTCTGGATGATCGCATTACAAGGCACGTCTTAAAATGTGCTGCTTATCTGCATTTTATGAAATATGTATTAATGTAAGATTTAATGGATTCACTTTTCACCATGAAAGGGATCAGCTTGTATAAAAAATTGATGTAATAATACCCGCAGTGTGGTTTCAAATTTTACAGAAAATGTTCCACCCACAGGGAATAAAACCTTGCAACTTTTTTGGATGATGCTAACAAGACACGTTTAAAAGTGTTTTGCTTATCTGCATTTTATGAACTATGTATGAATGTAGGGTGAAATGGATTCCCTTTTCACCATGAAAGTGATCAGTTAGTTTCAAATGACATATTATACCCTCAGTGTGGTTTATAACGTTCCAGAAAATGTTAAACCCAGAGGGAAAAAACCTTGCAATTTTTCTGGATGATCCACACAAGGCACGTTTTAAAAAGGGCTGATTAGCTGCATTTCATGAAGTATGCATGAATGTAGCGTTAAATGGATTCACTTTTCACCATGAAGTATCAAAATGATGTAATAATACCCGCAGTGTGGTTTTAAATTTTCCAGAAAATGTTCCACCCATGGGGAATAAAACCTTGCAAATTTTCTGGATGATCGCATACAAGGCACGTTTTAAAGAGTGTTGCTTATCTGCATTTTATGAAATATGTATTAATGTAGGGTTTAATGGATTGGCTTGTCTACCACATGGTGACTACCAGCTGTTCTTGGCAACAAATTATATCCTATTGCATATTTTATTTTCTAGATAAAAAGACATCTCTAGAGAAGGAATAAAATTGTGGAAATTTTCTAGATCACATACCTTGTTGTATTCATATTTTGTATTTGGCATGGAACTTGTTTCTGTTTTCAAATTTCTCTTTCATTATAAAGATATTTACGAATGAAGTGTTCAGATCTTTAACTATCCACTGAATAGTCATAAATTTGTACAAAGTCAGTGCAATGAGTTAGCAAGTTATATCACTTTGTATTTTTCACTCAGTACTTGGTCATATATGACAAACATTTACCATTCATGATATTTTCACACATCACTCAGTTGGCATATATCAGATCACAGAAATACACATCTTAATATTATTAACCCCTCATCTAAATATTATTAAACCCTCTGTCAGTTTTTGCATGTCAACAAAGTTACTAGATGATCCCTTAAAAGCAACCTTCCATTATTTAATTTCCCTGACAATAATCCATTATACTGTATATATAAAAGGAGACATTCACCTTGTAACATATAGGCCAGATGACGTACAAGTGAAAAATATCATTTACAGATGTCACAAAGGATTCAAAATTTCATTATAAATAAGTGATTGACATTAACAATAGAAATATGATTCTCTCAATTCAATTTGTGACTTTAACGAACGGTATAATTCCATGTATAATGATGTAAGCTTTTATGATTATATTCATATGTTGATTGATGGCCTTGTTGCGCTCAGAAGACAGTAAATAGTAAGAAATTGCTAGAAATACATTCTTGTTCTCCGAGTGGAAATGTTGAGCAAGTACAATCATGTCCCAAGTAATAGATTGGTACATTATATTATACACAAAAAAGTAATCATGATATTTCGGATGAGTATCAAAGATAATAAAAACATTTCATAGGTGGCCCAAGACTCAACAATAAAAAGGGTTTTAATACAAGTCTGTTAATTTTGGTTGCCCAGTTGGCAGGTAAAAATTGGCATTAAAGAAATAATTGGTAGCCCAAATCTCCATTTCAGTGGCCCCAGGGGGGTGTTTCACAAAGATCCTTAGCATTAAGATGGTCTTAAATATTATGGAAAGCCATTAGTGTCTTGAAACATTTTTGTAAAAGTTATGTTGAAATGCATAAAATGTTGATTCAAATCATATATATTTTCTAATTATCAAAGAGATTTCATGAATTTTATGTGAAGATTATGAATCTCTTTGATAATTAGAAAATATATATGATTTGAATCAACATTTTATGCATTTCAACATAACTTTTATAAAACTGTTTCAAGACACTAATGGCTTTCCATAATACTTAAGACCATCTTAGTGCTAAGATCAACTTAGGATCTTTGTGAAACACCCCCCTGGCCAGCAGTGCTAAATTTGAGCCATGAATCAATGCCTATATAGAGCTACTTTGAGGGCTCGCATGTCTCCGGGCAATAGTAAAGAATTTTACTTTTGTGAGCCCTGGCCCACTTGTAACTGTCCCTTTTCTCCCTTTCCTTCACTTTCTTTATTGACTGTTTGTATTTTGTATTTTGCATACTCTGTATTTGTTTGAATTTTGGCCGAATAAATAATAATAAATAATAACTTCCGTGAAATCTAACAAGATTAGACCTTGTCCCTGTCTTACTTTATATTTCTTACATTTCAAGAAGCCTAAAATATAATCTGATCACACATATCCAATGTGCGAGTATTATTTCCATTTAATACATAATATATATATGTAGATTTTGTAAGTGAGACTCAAATTAGCAAGTATCATTTGTAATAAAACGCTTTTAAAATATCATCTCCCATCATGTAGGAGTCAAATTTTGAATCGTATCAGTGAGAACAGAGCCAAGAGAGATATAATGACAAGGCTTTGTTAAGACAAGCAAACTTAAAGGACAAGAGTAGCTAAATTGTAATGCATTTATGCATTTTTTAGGGGAAAGTTCAGTTGTATTTAGAGAGTGCTTCAGCGTAAAAAAATAATTTCACTATAATTATGTAGAATGAATTGAGCTGAAATTATGAAGAGTGATAGTTTTTTTTAGTGAAATACAATTAAAGGGATCTAGTAACTTTGTTGCTGACAAAAGTTATGGTTGATAAAAATGAGTACTAATGTGATCTGATATGTCCATTGAGTAATGTGCTAAAATTTCATGTTAAATTGATATTATATGGCCAAGTAATGAGCTAAAATGCAAAGTGATATTTGATAAGTCATTGTACTGACTTTGTACACAGTTATAACTTTCCATAAAGAAAGAGGGTAATAAGTGCCCCTAGCTTTGCCACTTGCACTGCAACCAGTCACAAGATAACAGCAGCCATCTGTGGAGTAGGGCACAGTACAATACAATCTTGTTTACATGCATACTCACAAAAAATGTGACAAATCTTGAAAGCAAGCAGCAAAGTTATGACTATAACCTTGTTTACATGCAACCAAAAAAATACACGGGGGCGACGGGCGATTCGCCCCCGAAACCTTTGAAATCGCCCCCATGAGCCACAGCACGGGGGCGAAAAAAAAAATGTAAAAAACATTTTTTTTTTTTTTTTTTAATAATCTTTCTGCATGATCGGAAAGCGCCAGAAACATACCAAACATGGCATAATCGGATAGGTCACAACATGATAAATATTGATAATCATTTATTAGACACCTGAGCTGTGTAAACGATGTAAACAAAAATAAGAGCCCCTGTGAGCCCCAAAATAGCCCTCGTGAATAATTTCACGAGGGCGGTTTTCTCCCTCAAAATTTTCAAAATCGCCCTCGTGAAAAAAAAAGTATTTTTTTGGTTTTTTACATGGCTGCATACTAAAAATGAGAACAGATTATGGATAAAACCAGAACGTCAATGACGTAGCGCTCATCCGCCATCTCGCAACATCAAATATCGCAAATTTCATGTGGTACACTTTTCAACTGGTCAAAAAATAAAAATTTGATGCCCTGGAAGGGACATGGGAAAAAATAAAAAAATAAAAAAATAAATTTAAAAAATCAAAATAAAAATAAAAATAAATAAAATAAAAAACAAAAACAAACAAAACAAACAAACAAACAAACAAAAAATAAAATAAAATTAAAAAAAATAAAAATAAAAATAGAAAAATAAATAAAAATTAAATTAAAAAAAATTAAAAAAATAAAAAAATAAAAAATTTACCATAATTAATGAATGGAGAAAAATTTCAAAATTCTGTGTAGCAGTTTAGTGTACCAAAGTTAGCTCTACCAGATAAAGCAAACCAAATCAAAATCGGTCGAGAAATGAAGGAGAAGAAGCATTTTTTGTGATTTCGAATAATTTGCATAAATTACCATAGATAATGAATTTCATGAATCTGTATAGAAGTTTGAAATCCCCCTCTTAGCCCTATCTTATGAAACCTAGCCCTATTAGATAAACCAAACAGAATGAAAATCGGTCGAGAAATGAAGGAGAAGAAGCATTTTTTGTGATTTCTGGAATAAATTTGCATAAATTACCATAATTAATTAATGGAGAAAAATTTCAAAATTCTGTGTAGAAGTTTAGTGTACCAAAGTTAGCTCTACCAGATAAAGCAAACCAAATCAAAATCGGTCGAGAAATGAAGGAGAAGAAGCATTTTTTGTGATTTTTGGAATAAATTTGCATAAATTACCATAATTAATTAATGGAGAAAAATTTCAAAATTCTGTGTAGAAGTTTAGTGTACCAAAGTTAGCTCTACCAGATAAAGCAAACCAAATCAAAATCGGTCGAGAAATGAAGGAGAAGAAGCATTTTTTGTGATTTTTGGAATAAATTAGCATAAATTACCATAATTAATTAATGGAGAAAAATTTCAAAATTCTGTGTAGAAGTTTAGTGTACCAAAGTTAGCTCTACCAGATAAAGCAAACCAAATCAAAATCGGTCAAGAAATGAAGGAGAAGAAGCATTTTTTGTGATTTCGAATAAATTTGCATAAATTAGCATATATAATGAATTTCACGATTCTGTGTAGAAGTTTTAAATCCCCCTCCTAGCCCTATCTTATGAAACAATCAGAATCAAAATCGGTTGAAAAATAACGAAGAAGAAGCATTTTGAAAATTGTGGACGGACGGACGGACGGACGGACGGACGGAAGGACGGACGGAAGGACGGACGGACGGAAGGACGGACGGAAGGACGGACGGACGGACAGACGCCGGACGCAACGCCATGGCATAAGCTCATCAGGCCCTTCGGGCCGGATGAGCTAAAAACAATAAAACTTATGACTTACCCCTGAGTAGTAAAGGAAGAGTGCGATAAGTGCCTCCATCTGGACCACGGCGACCAGACACAGCATAGACAGTAGCCACCTGTGGAGCTGGTCAGCAGTACAATATAATCTTCTTTACATATTAGAACAGATTATAAAAAAACAAAAAAGGAAAGTGATGACTTACCCCAGAGTGCCAGAGGAAGAGGGCGATAAGTGCCCCTAGCTGGACCACGGCGACCAGACATAGCATAGAGAGCAGCCACCTGCGCAGCTGGGCGCAGTACTTTGAGTAGAGAGCCTCCACGTCCATTGCGCTGAACTTGTCGCGTAGCCTCTGCAGCGACCAGCCGGCGTGGTCCACGGTGTTGCCCCGCTCCCGGAAGAAGTCATCCAGCGAGCCGAAGCTGATGATGTCGCCCTGGATGTGGCCCATCTGGTAGTACTCCTTGTGGGCAGCTTGGCCCGTCTTGCGCCGCAGCGACATCTTGCGGATGTTCAACATTTCTTTGTTGGATGAAACGTTCAACTGATGTCAGGACAAGAATTATGTATATCCCTTTGATAGCTTCCTCAATAAAGACTAAGGTTCCGACATCTTAAGTTCTTTTCAGCAAACCGAATGGCAACATTGTAGCTTCCTATTGATTACGACAAAGTTCCAATTCTCGCTAATTTAGATGAGCAACATTCAACTGGTGTCAGGAGGTAATAATTTATTTATATCCCTCAGATTCACTTAGGTCCCTACATCTTAAGTTTCCTTTCTGCTAACCAACTGGCAACGCATTTCTGCTTCACATCGATTCCAAGCAAGTTCTATTCACACTGATTTAAATGAGCAACAATCACTAAGTGGTCGGACTTGCCTGGAACAGCGCAGATCAATACTCGTGTAAATTACTCTCTCCTGCAAGGCACTAAAATTATATGTTGCTGCTTCAGATTTGCATATGAACGAGCAATAGTACATAGCCAACAACCGCAAACTTTTGATTAATGACTCTTTTAAACTGGCTGACTATCGATCACCACAATGTGATCCTTTTCATAAGAGATGAGATGAATTTTTCAGCCTTCAACTCTTGGACATTGTAATTCCTCGGCATTCCTCAGTTAAAACATGCAACATCCAGTAATTCCTTCATGAGCTAATGTATTTCTCTTCCTTTCAAATGTGAAGGCTTCTGATAAGATGTTCGTGATATTTTCGTCCGAAATCTTTCCTGCAGGGCATCATTAACCCATTCCCTACGAGTTTATGAAATCCCCATAGACTTTGTACACGATCAAACCGGTTCCCGTGTTCAAGGGGTTAAATGGAAGAGTCCTTGGCACAGTTGCTTTTAGATGTACCTGAAAATATAAACAAAAAAGAGAGAGAGAGAAAAGGAAATTAGTGTTCACTTATTATTTGAGGGTCAGATTGGAGAACTTTTACAATGTATTGAGGTAACATATTATGTTGATTTTTAGATGTACATAACTGAAAATATAACCAAATGAGAAAGAGAGAGAGAGAGAAGGAAATTACTGTTCACTTATCATGAGAGGGTCAGTTTGGAGAACGTTTACAATCTATCAAGGTAACATATTATGTTGATTTTTAGATAGTTTTAGATTTTTTAGAAAATATAACAATAAGAGATAGGGAGAGAAGAAAATTACTGCAGACATGAATATTTGCATAAGCCCGTTATGACTTGTAAATATCTAAATACGGTAAATACCAGCGTTCACTTATAATTGCAATAATAACAGAATCAATTTGGAGAATCTGTAAAATACATCCAGGTAACATATTACTTGAACATGTAGTATAGGTAGGAACAGACACATTAATAGCTGCAATTAATTAGCACTTGACAATTACAAATAATTCAACTCTAGACAACTAATGGTGATGAACATTAACATTTGGTTCTGCCTCATACCCTTTCAAGTAATCATGGTAGATCGCTACCATATAGCAAAAATGCTCGCTGTTATTATGCATAAACCAACTACTTTAAGTGTCAATGTTCTAACGCAGAATTATAATGATTTACGTATCGCATACTATGAACCAATTAGGTAGAAACTGGTTCATTAAGACCTGTCACTGATTGGAAATTGACCAAGATACAACCATTATCTTCAATACCAAAGACAAAAATTATGTCAGACTAACAAATACTTGAAAGTAAAATAGAACATTTCTCTCAGGACGAAGTAGACCATGAAGGCCATATAAAAATGACAAAATAACAGATGGTACATGTACAATCATCCATGGATTGAACAGGAAGGAATTATATACATGGTGATCATTAGCTAATGCAAGTCTTAAAGGGATCTAGTAACTTTGTTGAGATGTGCAAAAACTGATGAATGGTTGATGCAATGTATACTGTTGTTATCTCATATGTCCTCAGGGTATTGTGTGAAAATTTCAGGTCAAATGGACAATGTATGGCCAAGTAATGAGCGAAAATGCAAAGTGATATTGGGTGATATTCACCAACTCACTGCATTCACTTTGTACAGGGATGAAAATCTCGCCCGGAGATTTTCTTATCTAAATACTTCAATCATACATATCTTTGTAATGAAAGGGAAATTTGAAAAACCGAAAGCTGTCCCATGATTTTATTGTTAATACGAATACAACAAGGTATAAAGGAACCGCTAGAATTACAATTTTATTTTGAGGATTTGGACAATGTTACTAAGTCCCTTTAATGAAGAGTAGTAATCATTCAGGTCATTAATGCGTATTATATGGACCAACTAGGTAGGAAATTAATCACTAATGGCCTGCGATTGATGGGGAATTGACCATGAAATGTTGTTTTCATAGTTCCTGCGAGACATAAAAATGTTGAATCATGAATAAAGGGATCTAGTATCAACTGTGTGCATAAATGACAAAAGGGTTGATAAAATGTGTATTTCTGTCATGTGATATGTGAACCGAAAGATGTGTGGCAATTCCATGTTTAATGATTGTCATAATGGTCCAGTAACAAGCAAAAGTGCAGTGCTACCAGGAAACTGCTATTAGTTTGTATACATTTGAAATGATCACCAGGATTTGTTTCTTAAAATTAAAGGGTACCACCACCCAAAAATAATATTCTTATTAAAGAAAGGTAACATCTTTAGTATTCCATTCCATCAACAAGTTCACAAAAATATGTTTCCAGAAAAAAGAAGAAAAAAATTGGAAAAAGCATCCCCATTCTAAAGCATGCGTTCATGCGGTCTGAATTAAGCAGACTGCTATGTGTGCGGTGAATTGCAACGTGTGCAGAGCGAACGAATCGCCCGAGAATCTATTGTTTACAAACGTGCGCGTGAATAGCATTGGCGCACTCGCAAATGGTTGGCCCGTATGGAACCAGGAAATAGCAGTGGTTCCGTAAGTGGTGGAAATTAATTGCTTTGTTTATGAATTACACAACCCTTTGCAAAATGTTAGGTATCTATTTGATATCAAAAACGGTACCAAAACATATAATAATGTGTTGTTCTTTGCCTGGTGGTCCCCTTTAAATCATAAACATCTCAGATAACAATTAACAATGCTGCTTCCTTACTTATATTAGAAAGATGAAAACAACCTGGTATGAAAGAGATGCAAGTTTGTTTGATCAATCAGACAAAGTTACTTCACCCCATAATAACAACTTCTTGACTGTCATGTATAACAGGGCCAGGACTGTCATGTATAACAGGGCCAGAAAGGTCATATATATGTGCCAGCACAACATGAAGGATGAGTAGGGGGGGGGGGGGGGGGGGGGTAAAAACCTGGCAATCATTGGCTTATTATGCTAATGCGAGCTCTAATGGAGAAGAAGGCTAAATTTAGGTACTATGTACCATAATTGGTCTATAAAGTATGAACTGGCTCATTAATG